>JAHBCN010008138.1:0-40002 GCA_019359885.1 Listronotus oregonensis
TTTTTTGAAAACTAGGGGAGAAATGGAACACTACCCAAACCTTTCGCCCTAATTTTTTGGCAACAAGTTTGTTTCTTAAATGTGAGAAGAGAAATTTTTTAGTTTTTTCAAAAAATCTTCCACTGGTTGCTCTAATTTAAGAAAAGAAATTTTTATTTGACAACTTTAATTTTTTTAAAATTTTTTTTTGTCAACTTTTAGTTGTCAACTTTGGTTCAGGGAAAAAAAATTTTCCCAAGATTTTATTTACTTTATTTTTCGGTTTAACGTTAAAAAATTTTTAAAAAATCAAAATTTTCCCCCAAATTTTTTTTTTGGGTGTATTTCGGTTTTAGGAAACCCGATAAAATAGGAATGTTGATTTTCGAATGAAAAGGGGTTTTGTTAGATAAAACCCAGACCAAAAAATTTTTTGGGTTTGTATGTGTGACCAGAAAATCCGCATCATAATTAAATCTTTTTTTTTAAAGTTTTTTAAAAAATTTTACTTTGGCATAAATTTTCTGCTTCCCATTGTCAAATTTTAACTTTTAACAAAATTTTAAAAAAGGGTTTTTAAAAAAAATTTTTTTTAAACAATTATTACCCCAGATGCAACTTTTTATATGTTTAAAATATTTTTTTTTTTTTCCCCTTATTTGTACTTTGCCCCAAAAAAACCCCCTTCCAAAACTTTAAAGAAATTTTTCTTTAAATAGCGCCATATTAAATATTTTTTTCCCCTAAACCCAAAAAGGGCTTTTAAAAAGGGGGGAAAGTAAGGCAAAGCTTATTTGTTATAACCCTGAAAAAGGTAGTTTATGTCTAAAGTAATAAATTTTTTATTAAGAAAATATTTTAAATTTAAAAAAAAGTCAAATTTTTTAAAAAAAAAAATCATAAAAAAAAAATTTAAAAGCTTTTAAAAATTTTTTCCTTTTTAATTAATGATAAACTATTTTTGGTATTTAAATATTAATTAAAACAAATTCAAACTCAACATTACAGTTCTATGTGCCTTCCATTACGTCCAATACAGACAATTTTTCTTCTTCATACATTTTTAATAGAGTTTTTGATACTTCGAGGCCTTATGACTAATATACAGTTTCGTCATGCTCAACAAGACGAAAGGTATTTGTAAACTTTTAACCACACGAGAAAAGACCATGTGAAGTTAAATTCGAAGGCCTCGCCGGCAGTAATGTTCAATTTTACTCCCAATTACAATATACAATGCCACTTAATTATTTGGGAACTTTACTTTAATAACAAATGACTATTTTTGCTTGCTTTATGACATAGCTTCATAACAAATTTTAATAAAGGTGTTTTAAACTAAATCGTTAAAACTACATAAACTTTTTGTTAAGTTCGACGTAAAATTTTCCGCTTAATAAAGACTTTATTATATACTTGTTTGTGTTAATTAAAATGTTATAAGCACCTTTACAAAAATAGGTATTTTATGAAGGTACCTTATACAGCAGTGTTTCTCAAACTTTTTCACATATGGAACCCTTTTTAACAGAAAAAATAAACACCGAACCCTTTTAATGTTGTACAAATAAATATTTTTGCATTTTAAATCATAGGAATCCATAGACTCGTAATATCGTTATAATTTATTTTTTATAAATTAAATTTAAAAATTAAAAAAGTTTTTTCAAAAATTAACAGCCCTTTTAAGGCCCAGCTGAAAACATCTTGGTTTTAAATTTAGTTTTGTGGTTTTTCCCATGTTTTCACCTTTTTTTCTTTTTAAGATAAAAATTTTTGAAAATTCAATAGCTGCCACTTGGCCTTATTGGCCTATCTGGACTCAGAGAATCATTTTTTGCGGAACCCTTGCCGAAGTCGTGCGGAACCCCAGGGTTCCGCGGAACACACTTTGAGAAACGCTGTTATACAAGGTAAAAAATTAATATACTTTGCATCATATGTGACCAAATTTTAATAGCCCAATTTGGTTTTGTGTAAAAACACACAATTCAAAAAAATGTGTCTGAAATCAAATATCCCTAAGAAAGGGTTACATGTAGATGGCGTTAAGTCTTATTTTGCAACAGTGTGCAATTAAAAGAAAATAGACAAGAAATCAAAATTTAATCTAAATTAAAAAAAATATATTTACCTTTTTTTTTTTCGGAAATAACCCCTCTATTGGAATAGGTTAAATTATTTAATTTCTTTCGTTATATTTCATGTCGATCAAAGCAAAAATAGATCCAAAGCCAAATTTCAAATAAAATAAATAAAAGGTTCCCTTATGATGCGACCTTTATTGGTTATAATGTATCTAGTGGCCTATACAAAATCGTTTATTAAAAATAATGAGTCAAAAGGGCTATAAATGAATCATTTGCTATACATTTATAATCCTAAAAAAATAAAGGATCACCAATTTTTTTTCCGGAAGTTGAAGTCATATTAGGTATAGTCTTCTCAAAGTGTTCGTTATGGCTCTTGACGGACCATACCCCAATAAACCTTTAACGATTTTATTACCTATTGTTATTGGGTAAACCCATTTGTTCATAAGGGCAGGGGTGGGCCAGGTATTTCTTGAGTATTAACCATTAGGCATATAATTTTGGCAATATTTAGTGGCAGTGTTGAACAACCGTTTTTGGTGTGCGTTTCGAAAAAGTTGTTTTACGAGAATATAACTATGTCGCGTCGAAATCATTTGTCATTAGATGCAAAACAGGTTGTGAAAAATGTGTATGAAACTTTAATCAGTAGAGGTCTAATTAAACAAGAAGCTTTAAAAGAACCTGTCTACTTACAAAAACTCCAATATCATCGATAAGGGATATTATTATTAGTGAAGAATTGAACAAAAGAAAAAACGTAGTGATTTTCAATCTCACCGTATAGACAATAGTAAAGGACCCAATAAGAAGGAAAAATATTGTCTTTATGAAAGCGGAGTTATTCCCCCTTGGATAAACTAAAAAGAAGCTGATCAAGACGAAACAATATAAAAAAGGATACATAGATTGTTTTAAAAGGGAGTTAATTCTCACAAAATAGACAAAAGACAAGTAGTAATGGAATCGCACAGATTACGCACTTGGAAATTTAATTACCTTAAGAAATTAAAAGATATAGGTTAGGAAACAGATTCATAATTTACCTTGATGAAAAATGGTTTAATACACAAGACACAGTATCGAAAGGATGGGTTGATTCCAGTCAAAACTGTCAGACGAAAGCACCTTCAAATAAAGGAAAACGCATTATCATAATACACGCTGGTTCAGAAGACGGATTTGTCCCAAACTGCTTGCTGTTGTCTGCAAAGAATATTAAGGATTCTAGCTTGGATTATCATGGGATACAAGTGCAGAACTTTTGAAAACTGGTTTCAAAATTATCTTTTAAAAATATTCCAAACAACAGTGTTATTGTCATGGATAACGCAAGCTACCACAGCCGTCTGCTACACAAAGCACCAGCTTATCAAGTTCAAAAACTGAAATCCAGGGAAAAATTTGTTAGAAAATATATTTATTTTAATTCAGTTACAAAAAAAACGCATCTTTTTGGGAAAAATTCTTTCAATTAAAAAACAATATGTATGTGATAATTTGGCTGAACAGGCTGGGCATAGTCTTACGGCTTCCTCCTATCACGTATGTTTAACCCCATAAAGCATTTGTGGAACCAAGTAAAATCAAAGATCAGGGCAGAAAATGTTACACCTACTTTAAGTCCCAGTGTTAAAAATTTGATAAAAAATGTAAATTTAAAAACATACCAGTTGACAGCAAAAATTATAAAAATTAAGGACTCTTACATTTCTATCCAAAACAACATAAATCCTATTGTAATTAATCTTAATGATGACTCTGATAGTGAAACAGAATTAGATTCAGATATTTAGATTAAAAATGTAATTATTTATAGATAATGCAGTTATAAATGTTTTTAAAACTTTGCATATATTAAATTGCTTAATGTAATTTTAAGATTATACTTACCTAAATAAACAATAAATTATAAATCTTTACATTATTAAAGTCCGTCTCTAATGTTCTGTCCTTTAATACCTACCGATCCGCAGTTTCATTGCTGTCGGCAGGTATAATCCATAAATGAAGGCAAGAGCTAACACGGTATACCTTGAGACAGACTATAGTTGGTATGTTTAGTGACCTTAAACAGAGTAAAGATAAACTTAACCCGTTATTATCCATGTCTTTAAAAATTTTTTTATTATTGGTTTAAATAAGTAAATGGCAAATTTTTATTCAAATTGTGCGGAATGATTTTTTAATTGTTTTTTTGATAAATTTGTGCTTACGAAATAAGGATAATATATATTGCGCATATTTAATGAGTAACTCGAGTCAGTTAAACGAACCTTTTTATTTGAATTGTTTTTTCTAAATCCAGTTTAATTATATTATGGTTTATTGTTTAAATTTTGTTGTGTGACGAACTGAAATAAAACGATAACATTTTTTAACATTATTATGTTTAAATTTTTTTTTTGAATGGTATTGGTCTTAAATCATTGCAGTAAATGGCAAATTTTAATTGATGCCTTAATTTTGTGTGGAAGTATTTTTAAAATTAATTGTATTTTATATGAAAAATAAATTTTCCTTTACGTTAACATAAGTTTTTTTTTGATAACCTATATGCATTTTCGTAACAAATTTAATAGAGTCAATTTTCTCGATGACATCATGTGCAAACCAAACCTTTTTCAAATGCCTGTGCATCCTACCTTGTATTTGTTCTACCATGACCATGTGCTTTTAGCTATTTCAAAAAGCGTTTAAAATATTTTCCAAGGTTTAATCTGCAGGGAGACAATATTCAGTCGTTTTTCTAAGACCATTACTGCATAAATATTTTTAAATAAACCAATAAAAGTATGCAAAAACCGCAAGAGCTAATGAACCCTTTTAAATATCACGTTTGTTTATCAAAACCATTGACTTGCTTTATATTTAAATTCTTGTTGCAGTTGTTTAAACAACACAAATAAAGAAAACCACAAAGACATATATATCACCATTATATCAAAGTACAAAGGCCTCTTTGGGGAGTGCCCAAAGTGACTCTGTATCGCATGACATCAAATCGGTTAATCATCGACCCACTAATATACAGGATGAGCACTTTCGAAAGTGATAGTTTTTACGATAAGCTGGATAGAAGATTTATTTATCAAATGTTTGTTCTATTCTCTGTTTAGTACTTTATAAATGGGGTATCTGAAAAATACCTGCCTAAAATCGTTTTCGGCCAACTTAGTTTTATCTGAAATTTCTCGTTTCCGGTAGAAATTATCATTAAGAGATATTGATGTTTCCTTTTTTTTAAACGTATTAACTGATTTTACCCTTCTAAGTAGTCCACTATTAGTTTATTAACATCTTGAGTGAAAATTTATTACAATTTCCCATCTACAAATTTATGACAACTCAGATATTTCTATCCGAAAGAAGATATATTTAATATTTTTGTTTTTTTTTATTAGGAAGTGCTTCAACCGCGAAGGGTTATTTGCACGTAGACAGTACATTAGTTTATTTACATTTTAGTAAACTGTATTATAACGTGTTTTTAAATTGACTTATATAAATCACAATATTTTATGAAGTTTATAGTGTTTGTTAAATTGTTATTAAGAATATCCTGAAGGGAGTCTTTAAGCTCATATTTAAGTCTAGCTGCTGTAAATTCTGGGCACCCCACTAAAATATGTTTAACAGTTAAGGGTATTGCACACCGAACACATACCGGCTGGTTCTCTTTCGATATGAGGTAACTGTGTGTTAGATTTGTGTGTCCTATACGGAGGCGGTTTATAGTTATTTGGTCCTTTCGGTTGGATAGGTTACACTGCCGCGGTTTTACACTGGTCTTACATTCCCGTAGCAACGACGTCGTGGAATTCCACTCCTCTTGCCACAGGCGATATATTTCATGTTTGATAAAGCTTTTGAACTCCTCCCTTACAGTATTGGGTACGATTATGGAGTCAGTGTTTTCTTTGGCATGCCGAGCTGCTTTATCCGCCTGTTCGTTGCCGTCTATTCCTATATGTGATGGAACCCATATAAAAGCCACTTCTTTATTTACCGTTTGTATCTTTGAAAGAACTCTATATATTCTTTGTATCAGAGGGTGTTTTGAGAATGCATTTTGGATTGCGGTTATAGAGCTAAGAGAGTCCGAGATTACTGCAGTAAACTGTTTGTCGCTTTGCTCGGCAAACATTAGGGCTTGGAGAATGGCATACATTTCCGCTGTATAAATGCTTGTATACTTGCTCATAATAAAAGTAAGTGTGCTGTTTGGGGTAACTACGGCAGCGCTGGTACTTTGTGACGACTTAGATGCATCTGTATATATAGTATCTCCCTCGGGCAGATTATTTAATAGGGAGAGAAATTCGGCCTTAATCAAGATTGGAGGTGTGTCGTGTTTATTGTATTGCTCTAATCTGGTAATACAACGTGGTTTTTTAATAGTCCACGGAGGGGGCATAAAAGGATCTTCTTGAAAAACTTTTAAATAGTTTTCGTTGAATGCCCTGCTTCACTTGAAGAAAAACGTTGTTTCGATTAAAGATTCAGGTAAGACTAATTATTGTATTTTTTAAATAGTGTGCATTCTGAAAAATAGCAGTTATTATGTTTTCTCTGTCTTTAAAATGTTGATGATATTTCGTCACATTAACCACCTTAATCCTCCGTTTTGCTGACAATCGCTCTAATATTTAGTTTTTTAAACCAGGCTTTACGCCTGATTGAAAATTAGTAGTAATAACTAATATTGTATTGAGGCAACAAAAACCTTGTTTAGTGGGTACCTCAAAAACTTAAAGATTTGCTGTCGTAAAAAAGGTCTGCGAATATTGGTCATTTACTTACCCTCCAGAATAAACATACATGGCATTACAGTAAATATCTATAGCCAAAAATTGGCTTATATCGATGGCTTAGTCTGAAATCCTCGTATTTCCATTTTTTTCAAAAATGACATTTTGGTGGTTTAAGATAGAAAATAACGTATATTATATATAACAGCTGTTACAAAAATTCCATCTGCGCAGTTCTGATCTCTACAGACAATAACAGGAACCACGTATAGCAGCTGCTCTCAAGATTTAGTTTATTTAGTGTGAAGACCCTCTGTATCCAAGGAAGATTGGCTGCATTTTTTAAGTGTGTTTCCTCACTTCAAATTATTTCGTGGACGTTAGTTTAAATCCAAAACATGTAATAGTATATTACATAACAAGTGTGGTAGGTTTTTAGCGAAAGTTTTTGAAGTTTGCAAAACGAGCCAAAGGCGAGTTTTGCATTTACTTAAGTGCGCTAAAACCGTTTACCACTGGTTATGTATAGTATTTTATCTAAACCATCAGGTTTTTTGGGATAATAATTTTTCTTTGACGTTTATCCCAATTTTACACTAGAAATTGATTAAACTACCAGTAACCTCAATCGGTGTGAGCCATTGTCAAAATGACCCACCGCAAAAGAAAGCCTTTTTCAATCGGCAGTCTTTAAATATAGGAAATTGGGAACTGACTATTACGTTTAACTTTTGGTATATTATCTGTATGTCAGGAAATTTTACGTGAAGAGTAATAATTGTTAAACGATGTTTAAATAAACGATTTTCGAAAAGTCCTTAGCCGATCTTACCGCACTAGTGCGGTAAAGAACAGTTACCACACTATGCGGTAAAGTGACACTTACCACACTTAAAATAGTGTTTGTAACCTTAGTTACCGCACGATTGTAGATAAAAAATATTTTTATAGTCTAGGAGGAATCGGCGCATGAGTACCGAAAACTATTCCAACTTAATTTTTTATACAATCCCCTTTAAATGGCCCTACTGATGATATAAATGCATGTTGCCATGGGTCCACCTGGTGCCATATTTTTTAAACCGAAATTGTTTAAACAATTGCAAGGAATTGTTATTTTTTAACCGGATAATTTTTTTCATTTTCCTTTATTGAAATACAAATAAAAAAGTTCCTATGTCTTTTTGCGATAAAGTTAATATTTTTGGAGATATGAATTTTTAAAAGTTCGAAAAATGTCTAATTTGGTACTTTTGACCCATGAAAAATATTTATTAAAAATGAAAATAAATCATAAAAAATATATGTTTTTTATTTTTTATACAACGGTTAATATTATCCTTAATTCAAAATCTTAAATTTGGGTACTTTTGACCCATAAAAAATATATATTAAAAGAAAATAAAACAAAAAAATATATTTTTTCATTCTTTATACAATGGTTAATAATATCCTTGATTGAGATTTTTAAAAATATTTTTGTTTATACAGGTTTTTGGATTGTTTATTACGCGCGCTTACAACTAAAATAAAGTTTTAATAACTTTTGTAAAATTAATTTCAGGAAAAAAACTTATGAAAACAAATTGTAGATAATTAAATTAATAACATTGCTTTCTTTAACAATTTTGATAAAGTTATTAGGTTTTAAGATAAAGGATAAATATTAATTCAAGACACAGCGTATGAGTCAGAAAGACGGCGATACTTACTTAAGGGACGCATACTTGTGAGCGCGATTAATAAACAATGAAAAAACCTGTATAAACAATATATTTTTTTAAATCTAAATTAAGAATAATATTAACTGTTGTATAAAGAATAAAAAAATATTTTTTATGATTTATTTTCATTTTTAATATATATTTTTCATGGGTCAAAAGTACCAAATTTGAGATTTTTCGTACTTTTAAAAATTCATATCTCCAAAAATATTAACTTTTTCGTTAAAAGTCATCGGACCTTTTTATTTGTACTTGAATAAAGAATATGAAACGGTTAAAAAATAACAAATCCTTGCAATTGTTTACACAATTTTGGTTCAAACAATAGAGCACCGATGGCGCCATGGCAACATGCATTTATATTATCAGTAGGGCAATTTAAAGAGGATCATATAAAAAAATTGAGGTGGAATAGTTTTTGGTACTCATGCGCCGATTCCTCCTAGACCAGGGGTCTCCCCAAAATACGGCCCGAGGGCCACATCCGGCCCGCGGACAGATTTTGTCCGGCCCGCGGGGGAGCTAGCATACTTGAAAACTCCTTTTAGAGAACAAATAATTTTTATAGCAAATTAAATTTAGTTTACTAAGTATTCCCAATTTTATGTTGAATAATTATTAATATGACATCTACATTGATATGGTCATGGGCTAACTCCGCTAACTCCCTAACATTCCCTTTTAGGCTTATTGTTATTGTTTTTGTGATAAGTTGGATAAAGAAACACAAATTGTAATAAATAAAGACATGTATAATATGCAGAAAATTTAACTTAGTATATAAATAACTAACAAATTATTGAAATGAATCCAACCAAATTTTATACATTTTAAATAATCACATAACTTATAACAAACATACTGACATATGAAATACTAATGAGATTTATGTAATTGTGATTTTCCATTACAATAGTTTGTAGTTGTGGACTAATTTTACTTGTACCAATTATTAAAAGAGATTTAAGATGCTCATCAGTTAATTTCGATCTGTAAACATTTTTGTGTACTTCATTTTGGAGAAGGTTTTTCACACAAATAAGTAGTACCAAAAACAGAAAACAAAACCCACGAGCAAATTTATGCAAATTATCAAATTGTGTCAGTGGAAGACTTTATAAAATTCCAACAAAGATGAGTTTTGATATTTGTTCTTAATTATATCACTGCATTTAGATCAATCATTTCCATTTGAAGTTCCGGGGCTGGGGTTTCAATGTCAGTATCAAAAGGATTCTAAAAAATCTTAATTTGATTCGCAATGGCATCAAAGTCCGAGAAACAAGTATCAAAATTTATTTTCAAAGTTTTCGATTGCAAAATCGATAGGAAACTCAGTCTCGTAGTGTGGCTGAATATTTCACATGTTTAAAATGTGAAAAACATTTATTTTGTAGTTGTGTTGGGAAACAGTCTCAATTTCTTCCGGAATGATTTGATATTAGTGTATAAATCAGGAAGATGCGGGTTTTTTCTCCTTGCAATCCCAAATTCAGTTCGTTCACATGTTTTGTCAAATCAACTAGAATGCTAACTTCCACAGCCATGCGTTGTTTTGTAATTCAGTAAGAGGGCGATGCTTTTCATTCAAAAAAATGTCGATCACTGCTCGAAGTTCAAGCGCTGAAGGACTTTCCCAAACTAAGCCAGCATACGGCGTATGATAAGGTAAAGTCAGTTTCTCCAATCTCTTCAATAAATTGTCAGAATTGTCGGTGATTCAGCCCAAAAGATCTGATAAAATTAACAGTTGATATGACTGGTTTAGAACGTCAGACATATCCAAACATTTTCCGCACAAAGCGTTGATGAATGATACAATTAAGACTAATGGTTTTGAACCACCGTCATTTTCTACAGCCTTTGACAAAGAGCGACCACTCCTTTATCTTTCCCACCATTTTTTGCCTCCATAAAGTTGTAATACATTTCAAGTTTTTCCATCGAAGGTTCTTTTAATTAATGGCCATTTCAACTCCTTTAAAAAATATCTGTACCAGTAGTTGTGCCATGAGTACTATACATATCAAAAGTTCTTCGTGACTTCATAGCTTTTATCTACTCCTCGAATATAAATCAACACCTGAGCAGACGACGCATCCGTTGACTCATCCAAGGCCAAAGAAAACCACTCAAAATGTCCTTTTTTGCCGAACAGTTGAGAGAATATATTTTAGCGATGTTTTCAAAACCCTTCGAGCCCAGTGTTTGCTGACATACTGACAGTTTTTAATAAATTTACCTTTCAGGGCACATTTCTTCGGCTACAATTATGTATTCTTTGTTTATTTCTCCATCGGTGAATGGTTTTCCACGTTTTGCAATTTCAAGAGCCACACAAAAGCTGGCACGAGTTGCAGCCTCTTTTTTAGTTTTGAGTTTTGTAAATGAAGATTGTGCGATTTCAATCCGCTGCATAGCTTCGAATTTCTGTCCGCAAACTTTCTGTATATTTTGAGAAATTTTGAAAATGTTTTGTTTCATAATGACGTTTTAAGTTATATTCTTTGAGAATGGCTATGTTTTTCATTGCAAATCAAACATAGTGCCTTTTACTGGACTCAATTGAAATACTGAATGTTCCACGTTTTTTGAATTTTCTGCATTCACTATCAATTTTTTTGCTTCTTTTCCATACTACTAATCACACACATAAGCAACAATTCAAATCAAAATACATTATAAAGATGTCTTAAACTTAAACACGCACAAAACACGTTTTAAGGAGGTATGCAATATTTTATTTAACAACAGTGTCATAGGAACTGACTTGTGGTTGCGCCACTAGCCTTCTTATATATTCCAATTACTGCCATCTAGAATGAGTGGAAGACACCAGAACTTTCTCGAACCAACGAGATTATTCGTACGTGCTATTAGCGCCATCTGTTAGCGATAGAAGGTACTACCTATTTCCGCTTTGTCCAAACCCGGGTGTCGTGTCACGTTACTCCTCATGGCTCGTACTCTACGACTAATCTAAAATTACAAATAATGACAGGAAAATTAATAATATGCAGTGTTGCCGTTTTGCGGACTTTAGTCCGATTTGCAGCCTTTTTTTAAACGTTGTGTACTCTTTGGACTTTTTTTTTATCAGTGGACTATTTCACTTACCACCGGCAACAATGATAATATGGTTTTGGCCCTCGGAACTTACTGGAGTAATCAGTATGGCCCTAAGGCTGGAAAGTTTGGAGACCCCTGTCCTAGACTACTAGGCAAACTAGGGCAGCAGTCAGTTGTTTGTATTCTGTAAAATTTATATTTTGTGCCATACGAGGTTTTCATACATCGATATTTTTTTCCTCATATTCCCAGTAAAGACTAACACTAATGTGTCTGAGTATAGATCATCTGAAGAAGCCACTTTTTCTGTCGAACTGCTGCCAGTAGACGTTTTTCCTTCCATTGAATTTTCCAAATCTATAAATCTCTTATTAATAAGTGTTACTTCCTCTACAAAACCTGTAGTTGGTACTTGGGGATTTTTATTTATTTATTTATAGTAAATTTTAAGCCTATGTAGAAATATGTGTAACTTTAATCAAACAAAATGATTTAATAAAATGTTGTAAATTGCAGTAATATTTTCTGGTGTACACAGGATTTGGACGTTAATAAAGAAAAAGTTAATTTACTCTGTCTAAGATGGGGTCTAAAAAAAGATCTTGTTTTAAAAAATTAGGGTAGATAATGTTTGGTGATCAGATAATTGGCGTTAAAGCATCTAAAACATTCCAAAATATTTTAAGAGAAGCGAAATACCGGCATTGATCAGATTATTTTAACAAAATCACAATAGATGTGATTTAGGAGAACAACCAGTATGTGTAAAAAATATTTACAAAGACCTAATTTTTAAATATTGATCTACCATAACAACTACAACTGGTACTTCTAGCAACTACTTTAAGATATAAAATTAATAATAGTTAAAGTTATGATAATAATACCAGTATAAATAAATATAAATCACACTGTAAAAATTTTAAACCAACTCCGTTAAAAACCAAATATGGGTCCGCCCATATAATTGATGCTTTCAAAAAAAATAAACTCATTTCCCTAAATAATTATTGATATTATTGATTAATTATTCAAAACCAGTGTGAGGGTAGACGCTATTGTATGGTAATGGCGGGACCATTGATTCACCTAACAATACCAAAGAGTATACACAATGTTAACTTGGTAATGGTCTGATTATAATAACAACAATAAAAAAATTGTTTTTTTTTTAATTTTCTTGGAATATAATGTTTTGCAGCAGGCGTCTTTCTCCTATGTTGCAAATACATATGCAAACGCCCCCTATAGAACTATTTTTTTATGGCCACAAAAGGATATAATAATAATGTTTATATAAGGCCGTATAAAAATACTAAGAAACATTTTTTTCCGATATTTACAAATACTGGTTCGACACCAGCAACAGCGAACTGAATGTATGGTGATTTAATTTATTGTGATTGTGATTTTTAAATATGCAATTCGTAGGCGTCTATTGCACAATGGATCTGAAAAAAAATACTCCCGAGAAATTACCAATTTTACCAGAGCAAAGGTTTACTCAAAGAACGACTTTTCAGTAATGTTTCAACGGGGGGTTACAAAAAACTTAAAAGGAAACCAATACGTTTTAAAATAAATTTAAAATTTTTTTTGGTTCAATGTTTTTTATTATATTTTTTGTAATGATCTTTTAAGTTAAAGTTGGCAATTACTTCTGTAAAATAAAGATTAAAGCTGTGGTAGTGTTTGACGAATAGAACGTGACCTAAAATTTTAAAAACTCTTTACTTTAATAGAACACTTGCTAAGTCCTGCACAAAATATTTTTAAAATCACTAAAAGTTGGCTTTCCAAACCATACCCCATCCGAAACAAAAAATGCAAAGTATAAAAACTGTTTTCTTGTCTTGAATAAAAGGCACATATTTTAAAATCTTTTTGTGCTAAAATATTTAAAACAAAAACCTAATAGGGTTACCGGATTTCAAAATCCTATAACTGGGAAAAGAAAAAAACCCACAATTAATATCACCCAAAAATAACCCCAACTCTACCCGACTCTATTACTATTTTATATAAAATATATATATATATATATATATATATATATATATATATATATATATATATATATATATATATATAAAAATATATATATATATATATATATATATATTATATATATATATATATATATATATATATATATATATATATATATATATATATATATATTTTTTTATATATATAATATATTTTTATATATATATATATATATATATATATATATATATATATATTTATTTGTTTATTTTTTTTTTCCCTTTCCTTGAATATTGTTTATGTTTTCCCCAAAATTTTCTGGATTTTTTGGGGATAAGGTCAGGCAATAAAAAAAAACAGTTGCTTCGAGCAATTTTCATATAATTTTTGTAATTACGACGTTTCGGCCGGAAGGGCCTTCATCAGGTATATTTTTTTTTATAATAACAACAAATCAGTCTTAAAACAAAAAGGGGGTTTTTCAAAAAAAACACTCATTTTTGTTGTGTAATGAACATTTGAACTTAAAGTGAAAAACAAAAAACTTTTTAAAACAAATAAATCAATACCTGATAAGGCCCTTCCCAGGCCGAAACGGGAAAAATTATTTTATTTTAAAAATTTTAAATAATAAAAAAATATAATATAAAAATATATATATATATATATATATATATATATATTTTAATATATATATATATATATAAAATATATATAAAATATATATATATATATATATTTTTTTTAAAATTTTTTAAAAAAAAATATATATATATATATATAAAAAATATATATTTTTGTAGTACTTTTAACTATACATATTTAAACCGAGTTTTAAAAAGTGTTAGTACAATTTTTTTAGAATATCTGAACTGTTAAACTGCAAAGGACTTTTTTTCCCCTTAAAAAATAAAAATATTTAGGTCTCTTTCTTCTTTAAAAAAAATGGTACATAAGTATTGGGGGGTTTAGGCTTTTATGACCTTATAAAGATTCTGTTTCCCTTTTAAAGGGCACTTTAAAAACAATAAAAAATAGAAACAAACCCAAAAAAAAGCTGCAGCAAACCAATGTTAAATAATGTCTTAAAAAAATACAAAACATTTAATCCTTTTTTTAATTTCAGGAAAGGCACAGCAGTAATTTTTTATGCTTTATCGAAAGTAGAAACATCACTTCAGGGGCCCAAGTTTGATTTAGTATTTTGATTCGATTGCGGTATACGACCGGATGCGCTACTACAGATAGCAAACACACTACTGGTTGTTTTCATGTTTTTTAACATATCTTATTATTGGGTACCTAGGGCAATTTACGCACTGCAGTATCGTATTCAATAATTTAGATATGTTTAACGTTTTGGGGGTTTTTTAACTCATAAGTACACTTAAAAGCGTGCGTACCTATTTCTTGAAGGTCCGACAGCTTTCCGTAGGCGTGGTAATCTTTGTGGTCGTTAAAGATTTGATCAAATTACGGAATAATAATAATAATAATAATAATAAACTGTCTTTATTAAGAACTGAACAGGTAGGTACAGTACTTACAAGGCGAAGTCTAGCTAGCTACAATGCCAGCTACTCAACATTAACCTAATTAAATATAAGCTTATGTTTTAAATACAATATTAGCCAATGCTACGAACAATATAACTTAATATAATATACATCTTATACACTTTTGTTTATAGTATAACAACGTTTTGCTTAGTTAATAACAATGATTTAAGCATTTTACGGAACGAATAAAGAGTTCCAATACTAAAATAAACAATAAATTCATTATAGAGTTTAACTATATTGTACGTGAAACTACGCTGAAAAATAGTTGATCGATGTTGGGGCATGGTAAGAGAATTAAATCTAACAGGAACAGAATGAATGTCTTGGCGAAAAACAAGTTTAGATCTCAAATACAATGGGATACATGTTTTAAGTTTGTATGCAAACACAAGTAAGAGGTATTGATAAGAGAATGACAATTTTAGCCACTGAAGCTGGTTAATTTTTGCCGAAATATGTTCATTTTTTTTTAAATTGAAAATAAACCGGCAACAGTTATTTTGAATCTTTTGCAATCGGTGTCTATCAATAAAGTTTAAACATGGATAATACACAGTGATACAGTAAGACACTTTTGACAACACATAAGACTCACACAACTTTTTTCTAACTTTAAAATTTAAAATATGTTTATTTGCATAAAGTACCTTCATAGCTGCATAACACGATCTGCTTATATTAGATATATGTTGTGAAAATCTCAACTGAGAATCCAAACAAATACCCAAATTTCTGGAGGAATCTGAGAATTCAAGTGACTGATCATTCATTCTAAGGTTTAAATAGCCCTTTAGAAACTCCAAGCGATGTGGTGATGAAAACAACAAAACTTTAGTTTTACTGGCATTCAGTTTAAGATTATGTTTTTCGCAATACACACTAATCTTTCCAAGATCTGAGTTTACATTTGCTTCAACATCATTATAATCTAGAGGATCAAAGGTGTAAATAAGCTGTGTATCATCAGCATAACTTTGCGTTTGCGAGAAAGTTGTCACCGAACCCAAATCAAATGTATATAATAAAAATAAAAGTGGCCTCAGGATAGACCCTTGTGGCACACCAGATTTAATTTGAGCAGATTCGGATTCACCAGAATACACCCTCACAAACTGCCGTCTGTCAATCAAATACCTCCGAAAGAACAAGAGCGCACGATCCGTAAGTCCAAAGTATTTAAGCTTAGCCAGAAGCAATTCATAGTCAACGGAATCGAACGCTTTTGAAAAATCAAGCAATATTAAGGCTGTCGCCATACAATCATCAAGCCCTCTCAAAATCAGATCAACTACATGTAAAAGAATTGTTGATGTTCCATGGCCAGGTCGAAAGCCCGATTGATTGTTTGACAATAAACCACATTCAGTCACAAATGCAAACAATTGATTGTAAACAACCCTCTCCAATATTTTGCTCAAGACAGGTAATAGACTTATCGGTCTTAAGTCGTTTATTGTTGAAGGATTATTAATTTTGGGAATAGGACATATAATTGCCGTTTTCCAGGCGGCAGGAAAATAGCCCTCCTCCAAGCAGGTATTTATAATGTGAGTAATGTGGTTTATTAATATTGGAACACTTAATTTAAGCATAATCAAAGAAATGCCATCCTCTCCAGCAGCATTGGATTTCAAGTTATTTATTACATTTAAGATATCGTTCTGTGAGGGCAAACGAAAATCAAAACGTGATTCGCTATGCCTATTACTTTTAAAATGTTTAATAAGTTCTTTGTCTGCTGAACTGTCGGAGAATGCTGTCAGAAAATGTTTATTAATACTGTTAGGATCATTAAAGTTTTCAGGCAGTTGATTCTTGTTTTTAAATTGTAATCCAGCAACTTTTAATCGCTTCCAAAGAGTAGTAGAGTCCTGAGAATTGACAAACCTTAAGAAGGCTGACCTTTCCCTCCTCACAGACGCCAGGGCAAAATTACGCAAGTTTTTATAATTCTGCCAATTTTCTATGGTTTTATTACGTTTATATTTTTTTAAAGCATTATCTCGTTCATTTAATAGTTGCTTAATGGCGTCAGTGAGCCAGGGTGCAGGCGGCCTGCTCAATCTTACAGTTCGCACAGGTGCATGCTGGGCAAATATGGCAATTAAATTGTTATTTATAAAATGTATTTTTTCCTCGATATCGGTAACACGATAAATATTATCCCGTGGTATTTTGCGCATATCCGCCAAAAATGCATCCTCGCAAAAATATTTAAAACATCTATAAGTGTACAACTTTTGAGCAGACTGGGACGCTACCGATAATTCGCAGAAAACAAGGCTATGATCTGAAATAAAATCTGTATTGATAATACCATAATTTATCACCCTATCAGGAATGTTTGAAAAAATAGGGTCTAGAAGAGTTGCAGTCGTCCCAGTTACTCTAGTTGGTTCATTAATTATTTGCTGAATTGAATGCTTACTAATGTCCAACCAAAGGTCAATTTTTGGCCGATGTCGAGGTTTTCGGCTTTCACCACAACCCTTTGTCAAAGCAGAAGATTTTATTAAACAGGAATCTTAGTGGAGAGGTGACCAAAAGTATAAAATTTTAAAATTACCTAGCGATATAAATTATATTTTACTTCGTTTAGTACAGATTTAAAACCCAACCGCTGTGTTCACACGTCGTTGTCGTGGTTGGGCCCAGTAGGATCTTTTAGAACATGCGCTAGAGTTGCTGGTTATCGGCAACTCTTGTTGCCACCGTATGGAACGGGATCTAAAGCTAAGACGAACACAAGGCTTAACTCAAGTTAGCATACCGTGCTGATGAGTGAATGACATCCTGTGCTTTAAACAGGTGTCTCCAACGGTGCCTCTGAGATACAGGGCGACCTCTTAGAGTATCTAGCCTTACTGCGGTAATGCGGGGCTCTGCCGTGGTGGACTATTACTTCCCTAGCACCAAATAGAAAGCGGACAGAACCGCTTTCATAGGGAAAAAGTGACAAAGGTTCGCTGACCGAAACGGATAAATCCGTTTCGAGAAGTGCCACTCAAGGTCACAAGCAGACAAAGGTGCGCCGACCAAAACGGGTGAAGTCACCGACGCCTGTCCCACGGAGAAGGGCTAATCCCGAGCAAAAAGAGGTGCTTAGGAAGGGATCCCTGAATCCAAACAGAAGGCGGACAGAACCGCCTTTATAGGGAAAAGGGTTCCCCGGCTTTAAACAGAAAGCGGATAGGACCGTTTTTCATGGAGTAAGGCCGGAGATGCGGCCTCAGAAAGAAAATCTGGTTCCTGTAGCAAAGGACCTGGTAGCTACCCACGTCACTAGACCGGGAGAGGAGTGCATGACGGATCTAACCGTCTGCTCGTCATACGCTCCAGGAGACAGGGACACCAGAACACATATTGTGCTCGTGTCCGGTAGCGACACGAGTAAGAGGAGATGTAAGAACTCTCTCCCAATCTGGTATCGGATTCATTAGAAGTCTGATCCTATTGGGAGAAATATAAAAATGTGTGAGCCACAATAGACCGAGCGGTCGGCAGTGAAGGGCGTAAAAAGTCCACTTACTTTAAACCTACCTACCTACCTACAGATATAAAAAGTTTGATTGGAACTGTAAAAATATATTAGGTATTATAATATGAATCATTATAATGAGTGAGGATGTATAGGTCTTCAATTTAGGAATCTAAAAAATATTTGGTATTCAGTCAGTAAAAAGTTTTTTTATTGTATTATTGTTAAATGCTATTTTAGTAATCGTTCTCGGCGCTTGGATAAAAAACTATAGCTTTCAAATTGAATAAATGGCCGAAGGTTCCATTTTGGCCGAATGTGGCAAAAGCCGAAGCCGAACCTTCGGTCGAAAACTAATGTTCATCTGTCCTTAGAATGATGCGTCTAACAAAAAATTAGATACCTAAATTTTGTGCCACCTACGCCATCTAACAGTTCTTTAAATATTTAGTAAGCCTCTTTTTCGGGTTTCTTATAGTCGCTTCTTAAATTCACCCGAATTGACATTTACTTTCGATATCGTTTTAATATCCAGAGCTAGCCAAAAGTCACATGATAAATCCGTATTTCTTGAATTAATAGCGCTTTTGTTGCCTAATTGATGTAGACTTCCTTAACAAAACCAGGTAGACTTTTATATGTAGTTCTTAATTTTAGATTACGACAATATGTTTTATTTTCAAAATTATTTAAAACACAAAGTTCACTTTATAGAATGAAACTGGTTTTAGATGATTGTAAAATCGTCCTTAAGTATTTCGCAAGCCATTTTCCTTTTATGGGGGATTTTTCATTGTCAATTGAATTTTCCTTCCAATACGTTTGACTTTAAAGCCGGTCTATTCCCGCTGGTGCTCATACATGCAGGAAAAACCGAGTGTAAATCCTAGAGGAACAGCATATCTAAGGAAAATCTCAGTGAAAAGAAAATTTTTGGTATTACCACGGAAAATAAATTGGAAACTTGTTTTTCCAAACTGAAAACAGGATTACCATTTTATTTTATAAAAGGTTGAATAAAACAGTGTTGACAGAGTGTCTTATGTTTTCTAAATTTAAAGTTATTAAAGAAATATATTTATTTTATGTTTTCGTGGGGTGTCTGTCTAGATAGAAATAAGTTGCAGTTTCAAATCCTATTTTAGGCAAAAATGGTTATTGCTAGGGTGGCCACAGAAAAACATACTTGCCCTTCGGATTCTACTGCTGAATGACATTATTCGGTCCTTAATTCAAGTTTATTCAGCGGTCGCAGTAATTTATATAACTTTATTTTTTAACCTTTGAACGGTCCACGAAAACGACCTAAAGGTCATGTATTAACATACCATGGCTGCCTTAAGTGAGGTAAGATACAGGTTCTGGTGATTTGGATTGGAAGTTTGATGGGGAAGGAAAGATCTCTGCTGTTAACAGGTTCCATAGTCTGGATACTCTAAAGATAAAAGAATGAATAAAGTTGGAAATTCCTGGCTTTTTTCCATGAACTTTTTAATTTAAAAGAATAATGCGAGCTTTTTTGATGCTGCTCAGGCTATTGATATATAATTTGTTTGTGCAAAAACCGACTTTTTTAAAAGTGACGCAAAAAAGTTTAAATGACTTCTTGTTCTGCAGAACTAAGCCGCTCATAAGTAAAGCATGAGTTTTGTCATATATTTTTCGCGACAGCAATCATAATTATATTTTTGTGTTGAACCGGACAAGCTTTTTGATCTCCGAATTCAATAATATAAAAATATTCTATAAATAAGATGTTTATATGTAGTGATGAGCAAAGCAAGACCAAGACCAAGACCGGGCTAGTCTTGGTCTTGGTCTTGGTCTTGCAATTCCGGTCTTGGTCTTGGTCTTGCACCACCCGGTCTTGGTCTTGGTCTTGGTCTTGGTCTTGCTGCAAGAGTCTTGCTGGTCTTGCTTTTTTTAGTAGTAATAATTAAAACTAAGCAATCTTAAATAAAACATATTTTTTTGTACTTACAAATAAATAAAGACGGAAACTATATTTTTTTGCTTTAAAATATTCCAATTTTAACCTTACATGTACATTTAAATTATTTATTTTTAATTAAATTGAGACACAACCTGCTTTTATACATTTAGTGGCATATAGAAACATTTTAGTGATAAGAATTATTTAAATTTTCTTTGAAGAAGCATATAAAATTAATGCAAATTCAAAACTGTGTACTGTGCAAGCAAAAAAAAAAGACTTTTAATTTCAACCAGATGTGAAATTTAGATGAAAATTATTCTGATATGTAAATATTGGCTTTTGATTTAAAAAAAAAATTTTTAGAAGCTTTTTAGTTTAAATAAACTTTTTATTTTCAAATTAGTCAAACATTTGCCGTACAAAGTTTGTACAAATACATTATAAAAATTCTGCATATACAAAGTTGCTCGATAGTGCGACAAAGCTTGATATCTCCGAAACCGTTCATAATGGTGAAAAACTTGATATACAAAAATTATAGAAAAAAAAGGCGTAAAATGTAAAATTATTTTCTATTTTTGAATTTTTCAACGAATCGACTACCACTCAAGAAAACTTCCTTAGTTTTAGCTTTTAACCTAAAATAAAAACATTATGGTAAATATTTAAAAAAAAATCGCTTCCCTGTATATATTATGCTGGAAATTCTTGAACTGTCATATAGCTACAATGTCGACGTACATGGATTTTTAATCATCATTTTCGGTTTTGACCAAAATGACGTCATCACTACACTTTTGGCATTGTTTTGACTTTTCCGTCTAAACTGAAAGTGAAATTTAAAATCCATTTATATAAAAAGTATTCCTATATGACATGACAAATATATTTTTTATTAAACCATCACTTTTACATTTTATATTTATAAAATAATGGATTTCTGGATTTTTTGAAATTTTTGATCCACCCTGTAAGTGGCATCACTAGATAGCTAATTTAAAAAAAAACATTAGGAATGAGTAAGTAATTTTAGCTTCTACAATTTTTGTACTCCTAGTTTTCTCTATCGTAAACGGTTTTGGAGATATCGAGCTTTGTCGAACCTTTAAATTTAAAACAATCTTATTATTTTTGAAACATATTATTGAATTTACTAGTTATCGTTGTTAGAGAATGTTATAAATGAACAAAGTGATCGATTAAATTATTATTTTATTAAAAAAAACCTGCTACTCATAAAATAATCGCCTTTTTGGGCAGTTCTTGACTCATTTTTTGTCATGTCTGTATGAAATACCTCTGTATATTGAATATGAAAATTAAATATTATAATTTAAAAAAAAGGGACAAAAGTGCAAGTCTTGCAGGTCGGTCTTGGTCCTGCGTAGTCTTGCACTCCTTGGTCTTGGTCTTGGTCTTGGTCTTCCGGTCTTGGTCTTGGCTGCAAGACCAAGACCAAGACCGGTCTCGCTCATCACTATTTATATGTAATGCCAGCCAGTGTCATAAAAAAATAAAAGAGCCTGTTAAGATGAGTGCAGCTCCATTTTATGAAAAAGGGGCTCATTTTTGCCAATCGAACCAAAACCAAGAAAATTCAAGTCACACAAAAAAAAAAAAAAAAAAAATATATATATATATATATATATATATATATATATATATATATATATATATATATATATTTATATATATATATATATATATATATATATATATATATATATATATATATATATATATATATACAGGGTGTCCCCTAATTAATTGGACATAGGTTAATGTAGGATACCTGACATGAAAATAAAGCGTTTGAGCTCAATATCGCTTTGCTAAATCTTATTGGTTTTCGTTCTACAGGGTGTTAAAACTAATTTTTTACCAAACATTTATTGAAATAACTCGGAATCCACTGGTAAGATTAAAGTGAAATTTGGTGTACTCTTATTATTTTACGCCTCGCGCATGACGTCACTCATAGAGTGATTTTCATTGCAAACATAGGCTTTTTGTGCGTATTTTCTGTATAATAGGTTTTTTTTCAGTTATACAAATAAATGTCTAATAAAAAAGATGTTTTGTATATTTTATTTTGAAAATTAATAATATAAAATGCATTGATTTCCCGTAGCTAAAGACGGTTATTTTTAATAAGATAAGAAAGAATGTGCTTGATATGCCTGGCCATAAATAAGGGCTCTAACATTTTACGAGGAACAGAGGCAGGGCCGCCGGCATGGGGGGTCAGGGGGTGTCCGTCGACTTCTCTGGGTTTTTAAATATAACCTAAAATAAAACATTTTTCGTCTAAATCCTTAAATTTTACAATATTGCCTAGAAATTTAAATAAGTATTATTTAAAAATTAAAGTTGTGGTATATTTATTTTTGTTTATAATTGGATTAATTCCAGACTAGTAAATTGACTTAAACTTTTTGACCCCCTTTACATTTCTTTCTGGTGACGGCCCTGAACAGATGTAATTGTTGGAAAAAGTAAATTAACACGAGTATTAAGAGCAGAATTGGCAATAATTTTGCCGTAAATGAATTAAATACATAATAATGATGTCATACAAACTAGACTTACTAAATTTTTATAAGTAATTCTAAAGCCATTTTGGATTTATAAACATAATTTAAATGTAAACTTAATTTTACTTCTAATATGTTTAAATTTTAAGGCTTCTTGTATCCATACAAAGAACGAAAAGTAAGTGTAAATGTGGGAGACAAATCATATCCAAGAAAATTCTGAAGCAAACAAGATTTTTCAGTATTTCAGAAGAAAATAAATTTGTTTTTTTTTTATAAAAAGAAAAATTTAAAAAAAAAGTATAAAACGATAATGCTAACAAAATTGGCTATTTGGTTTTCATATTATTTAAAGAAAAGGTATTTTTATATTTGAGAAACGGATAAGGTAAACTTACGTAGATTTAGTTTTCAATAAAGATTACTGACAGTTAAATTGGTTAAAAAATTTGAATAGGACCAATAGGAGAGCGAACAATACTATCTGTCCCAGTAGCTTTGTACCAGGGGTACCAAATTAATGAATAAATTTTAAGTAACAGTTCTGTGTTTGCGGTTCACATCGGATTAGATCATTATTAGCTTTGTTCGCGGATTATTTAATAAACCAATTGAGAACTAGAACTAAACCCATTCGGGTTCGTTTAAAAGCGCGTGTTTCAGTTCCGGATTTTTATTCACCGCGAACGAACCAAACGAACCTAGCTTTTTAGATATTAATTGGTTCTGGTTACATTACCATGGAAAAGAACATTTAAGAAAGACAAGGGAGTTAAACGGTTATGACTTCTTCAATTTTTTTTGAAATAACAACAAACATGTGGGAGTAGTATTGCTACTACTTTCGGAGACTTCAACACATTTCAATAATTTTTCCTATCCTCGATCACTATTTGACGAAAAATGGTCCGACATGATAGATTAAAGAAATCACTTAACATACACACGCTGTATAAAAATAACAAGAATATAAATTAACCGTAATACTACGTTAGATTGCTCTTTCACAAAAACGGAGAACAGCTGACCATATCGATACGGCGCATAAAAAGCCGAACCAAACTTTCAGTTCTCACAGAAATTCGAGGATCGCAAATCAGATAATGAATTAATAATGAACCGATTTGATGTGGTCCACGATTTAAATAAACTTCTCAACTCTGTGTTCACACGTCGTCGTCGTGGTTGGGCCCAGTAGGATCTTTTGGAACATGCTCTAGAGTTGCTGGTTATCGGCAACTCTTTTGGTTAGCGTATGGAACGGGTTCCGAAGCTAAGATAAACACAAGGCTTAACTCAAGATGTTAGCATACCGTGCTGATGAGTGTATGACATCCTGTGCCTTAAACAGGTATCTCCAACGGTGCCTCTGAGATACAGAGCGACCTCTCAGAGTATCTAGCCTTACTGCGGTAATGCGGGGCTCTGCCGTGGTGGACTATTACTTCCCTAGCTTCAAACATAAAACGGAAGAACCGCTTTCATAGGAAAAAAGTGTCAAAGGTGCTGACCGAAACGGATAGATCCGTTTCGAGAGGTGCCACTCAAGGTCACAAGCAGACAAAGGTGCGCCGACCGAAACGGGTGAATCCATTTCGAAAGGTGCCCCTGAAGTCACCGGCACCTGTTTCACGGGGAAGGGCTAATCCATCCCGAACAAACAGGTGCTTAGGAAGGGTTCCCTAAATCCAAACAAAAGGCGGACAGAACCGCCTTTTTAGGAAAAAGGGTTCCCTGGCTTTAAACAGAAAGCGGATAGGACCGTTTTCATAGGGTAAGGCCGGAGATGCGGCCTCAGAAAAAAACATCTGGTTTCTGTAACAAGGACCTGGTAGCTACCCACGTCACTAGACCGGGAGAGGAGGGCATGACAGATCTAATCGTCTGCTCGTCATACTCTCCAGGAGACAGGGACACCGGAACACATTAGAACACATTGTGCTCGTGTCCGGTAGCGACACGAGTTAGAGGAGATGTTAGAACTCTCTCCCAATCTGGTATCGGATTCATTAGAAGTACGATCCTATTGGGAGAAATATAAAAAGGTGTGAGCCACAATAGACCGAGCGGTCGCAGTGGAGGGCGTAAAAAGTCCACTCACTTTAAACCTACCTACCTACCTAAATAAACTTCGAACGCCACTTTTTTTAATGCACATGCGAAGAACCATTCGAAAACGGTTAACGAACGATTACAAGTTTGGTTGGAACAGTCAAGGGATCGTGTAATACAACGTGACGGTACAATAAACGGTTTTTTGCCAGGTTGGAACAAATCTTTGATCCTCGGTTTTGCTTTTTATGGGCAGTATGATATTGTCAGCTAATATCCTTCTTGTAAAAGAGCAGTCTATCGTAGTATTACAGTAAATTTATTTTCTAGCAATTTTATGTAGCTTGTATACCTGTTAAGTACTTTCTTTGATCCATCGTATTGGGATATTTTTTGTCAAGTAAATAAAGCAAAATTATAAGATCTTATTTAACTTTCCAAAAGTATAAGCAATTCTACTATATTGCTAAGATGTTTGCTGTTAGTTAAAACGTAAATTCGATAGGTAGTAACGGTTTACCCCATTTTTCTTTCCTATGGTAATTAAACCATGAGAATCAGAGCTGAGACGGTACCTTTAAAAGAGGAATCGATTCACGAATCCGGATCCTCGTAAAGGAATCGAATCACCAATACGAATCCAGGGAATCGATTTCTATTTATCGGATCACGAATCCGGATCATCTTTAGTTGTTTATACTTACAAATGGTAACTACGATAAGAATGATACGACATAATCCAGATGATTAATCAAGAGTCAAAGATTTTAGCATGGAGCCCGAGCCGCGATATATAGCATTACTTTTGAAGTGCTGTAACTCTTAGTCAAATTAGTTTTTGGTAATATAAATATTCTTTAAATTTGAATATGTTATTTTTGAAATCAATATAAATGCAGCCTTAAATGGGACATTTTTTTGAACTGTATTTCAAAATTTTCGATAAATCAGTTCATTAAATGATCCATGGACAAAGCTAACATATATTTTTAATTGATTTTTATGATAATAAAATAATTCTAGTAGCTAAACATTTTATAACACCATTTTTTTTTAAAAAAAGGGCATTTCATAAAATTTGGGTTCTATAATTAAAATATAAAAGAGTAAAAAAATAAAACACCTTTGTTTACTATGGTTGGTAGTTACGTTTTTTTATTTCCTTAGTTTTTTTTACAGTATATGGCTTTACGCCTGAACTATTTTTATAATTACTGGAAAAGTGCATGTTAAACAAAAATATTCTTATTTTGTAGTTTTAATTATTACTTGCAAGCCCAGAACAACGCTCAGTTTTTTATTTTATGGTCATGTAAGCCATTAAATTAGTTCTTTAAATTAGTTTTTACGCTCAGATTTTAAGTATCGAATAAAGCTTTAAAAATAACTCTCTTGTCTTAAAATTTGTATTTTTTATATTCTTTGTTAGATGGGTAGGTACTCAAACATTAGGGAAGAAATAATTTTAAAAAGTTTTAATAATCGCGGTTAAAAGAGTTCATCAAAAACAACAATAATATTAAAATCCCTTAAAAGCTGATTTTGTATAGGAGTCGACAGAACAAAAATAAACCTCATTGGTGAACCCACAGACAGAGGCGCAACTAGCCGACCGATTGCGGAGGGATTTATGTCGCCATCTATTATGTCTGTATTTTGAAACAGTGATTTATTTTAAACCTTTTTTTATAGTATTTTCACAGATTGAATTCAAAACCAGATGTGAAAGCCGGGTCGGCTCGATTGAAGTTTTGACTCGAGCAACACACAAAGGCATCGCTATAGCCAGAGGCATTCTTTAACGCGCCATCGGCTACCTGCACTACTGAAAATCAGACTTTTTATTTTTAAGGACAGGAACGATTGCACGAATCTGTCAAAATTAAAAGGTATGCAAATTAATAATGACTATTTTTAAGCTCTCATATTGGAATATGTACTTGGGTTTAATATTAAAATACAGGTGTCCGAAAAGTCTGGACTGGGTCAAATATCTCGAGAACGAAAGGTTGGATTTCCAAGATTGCAACTGAACTTTGTTTTTGACACAATCGTCTATTTAATTGATGTCAAAAACCACCTCCACTCCTCTTAAGGGGGTGAACGTAAGGGTGGTTTTATAATTTTAAATAGAAACCCCGTATTTTTTGCATTTACGGATTCTCAAAAAATTCTGTGTTTGGCCCCCAATTTTCACCCCCAACTCCACGCCACCCTTTCAAGCAGGGGATGAAAAAACGAAAAAAAAGTTAAAAAAATAAAACTAAACTGAACAGTTTAAATATTTAATTAAATCCGCAATAAAAATAAACATGTACAGAAACATGTTACCCAATCTCAAATTTCACCCCAACCCTCGCCACCCCCTCCACAGGGATAACAAAAATTATTTAAACAAAAATGAAACTGAACATTCTAATTCTTAATTAAATCCATAATTAAAATAAACATGTCAGAAAAAATATGTGACCCGATCTAAAATTTTACCCTTCAAACCTTGCCACCCTTTCATGGGGGATGACAAAAATTAAGAAAATATTATAGCAATAAAAAAATGTTTATTTTTATTATGGATTTAATTAAGAATTTAGAAGGTTCAGTTTCAATTTTGTTTTATTAATTTGTTTCATCCCCTGAGGGGGTGTGGCGAGGGTTAGTTGAAATTTGAGGTGGGGTTACATGTCTATTTTCATTGCGGATTTAATTAAATATTTAAACTGTTCAGTTTTAGTTTTATTTTTTTGAGCTTTTTTTTTTTCGTTTTTTTCATCCCCTGTGAAGGGTGGCGGGGGTTGGGGGTGAAAATTGGGGGCCAGACACAGAATTTTTGAGAATCCGGAAATGCAAGAAAATAGAGGGTTCTATTTAAAATTATAAACCACCCTTACGTTCACCCCCCTTAAAAGGGGCGGGGGTGGTTTTTGACATAAGAATTAGATAGACAATTGTACGTAAAACAAAGTTTAGTTGCAATCTTGGAAATCCAACCTTTCGTTCATGAGATATTTGACCCAGTCCAGACTTTTCGGGCACCCTGTATATTTTTCTCAAGCGTCCAAATAATAACTCAGGCACAACAGGAATTTTTTTATTTACACTAGAATATCTCCAATAAATCATATACGTAGAAATACCAATATTGTAATTTTCAAATCTACAACGCATTATGATAGAAGGAAATACCAATGTTGAAATATTCAAATTCTCAATTAATCACCCTTACAATATTCATAATTAATTTTTTTTTAAAGTGCTGACAATTTTAAGCGCATTATAATTTGAAAGTGTGATTATTATAGCAGCACGAAGCCAAGCTTCACATCTAAATAATGTCTATTGTGATTTTTGAATCTGAATAAATAAAATGAACTTACCTTATAGAGTCATTTGGAAGAAAAAGTTATTTCTTTATTATTAGATGTACAGCATCTTACATATGCACTTATAACCTGTCATGTTATAAAAAAGTCGAAAATAATAAATATATTAAAACTGACTTTTACGCCCGCACTAGCCTCGTTTCACAGTAACTAGTAAACTAAACAGTTCAACGCACGCGAGAAACGGCTCCCGTACTAAACAGATCCGCCGTTGAGCGGACCATTATAGTGGTGACGCTGACCGTGCCGCCACGTATGTTTCGTATCTGGTCTTGCCACCGAATGCAGTAGTCACCGATGACACAAATTATTATTAAATTTGGTTGTCAATGGCTGTAGTGACTGTCGCATAATTTTGTTTTATTATTTTCAAACTATTTTTAAATTAAATCTTTCTGGTTTATTCAAATTATTTATTTGGGTTTTTTTTATAATATTAACTGTCACTGAATATACTAAGATTTACTAGAGACTAACTTAAATGTATGGCTAAACTAAAGATACTGATGCTTGAAAAAATACGCATAGATACTTATTTTTCTACAATGGGGCTGCTGACCACTAACACAAGGGGCGGAGCCATTTTTAAGATTGGAAATTTCCTTTGTCCCTATATGTAAGTACTATTTGAAAAGATCAAGTGTTAAAATATTAATTTGGGGTGTTTACGATCGAAGTATACAATAAATCCTTTTAGGTTTTATAGTTCTAAAAGCTTTTAATAGTAGGGTAATAGATTGTTAGTTTAAAGGAAACATTTATTATGCAAAGGATAAGTTTAATTACTTTTACGTGTTTTTAGAAATATCTACCCTTTTGTATTAGGGTAAAAGTATTTTAAGATATTTATATTAATGTTGATAAAAAAAAAAACATTAAAAAATACCTATGATTAGCTTTTATTGTAGAGAAGTTAAAAAAAGATTTTTATAACTTAAAAGCAAAACAGCAATAATAACTAATACAAAAAACTATTTTTCTCTCTTAAAACTCTTATTTATTAACCACACTTTTAACGTCTATTTTAGTATCTTTTTTTTAAAGCTTTAGTTGACTATACGGTTATTCAACGAGGACTCAGTGAACAGGGTCATATTTATTGCTTTTATTATATTTGGAAAAGTGTCAAACGAGAACACACAAATAATTTTAAATTGAAGAAAAGAGATACTATATATAATAAATTATTTCTTTTAAACTTATTCGCGATTTAAATTAGATAATAGAAAAAAATAACAATTTCAAAAATGCCATCAAAACACAAAAAGTCGACATCTTTTTAAAATGTAGCATTTTTTTATTACTTTTAGTACATATTAGTAAGTGTATTAGTTATTTCAAAATGTTTTACAGTATTGAAGAGAAAATAACAATGATTAAATGGTATTACATGGAAAATAGTTATCGAAGAGTAACCGACATGTTCTCTACTTTTTTTCCTGACAGACAATTCCAGGTAAGACAAGAGTTCAAAATATCGTTAATAAGTTTGAGACAAAAGGTACTGTTATTAATAAATGCAACTGCTTAGAGCGAAATAATAATGTACTCAATGGAAAAGCTCAAGAAAATAATGCCGATTTAGATGTTTTACTTCATGTAGAAGAAAATGAACGAATTAGCACCAGGCTTCTTGGCAAATTGGAGGAAGATCACAGCACAGTACTACCCCAAAATAAGAAATATAAATATCATCCGTACAAATATCAAAAATCGGGAATTGGGGAGAGAACCGAAGGAAACAGATTTTTTTTTTGAAGTTATGGAAATGGCGAATAACGATAGGGACTTTTACGGGAAATTTGGGTTTTTTGTGACGAATACACCTTCACATTAAAAAATGAACCAAACGTTTAAAAAATATCAGATACTCTAGCAAAGGGAAAAAGGGAAACAAGATTTGTATCTACAAGGACTCAATACCTCAAAAGGTAAACGTTTGGGCGGTATATTTGGATATCGGATTATTGACCTTTTTTCTTAAATCACAATTTGGGAACAGTTTTTTAGAACTATTACAAAATCAAGTGGGGCCGGCATTGAAATGGATGTTGTCCTGCACACAATTCATGAGAATAAGGGAATATTTTCAAAAATGTTTTCAATGGACTCACTATAGGACCAAATTACACCATAAATTGGCTAGCAGGTCTCCTATCTTTGCCAAACGACTTCTTCCTTTGGGGTCATATCAAAAATATTATTTATACAAATTTGAGTTATCAAAATTTAGAAGAAATAAAAGTTTCAATTTCAGCGGCGTGCGATCGACTATCGGCATTTCAACTTCAGAATGTAAGAACTGAATTTTATAACTGTTTAAGATATTGCTTAGCAGTAAACGAAGGTCTGTTTGTGCATCTAATTAAAAAACATTAGCTTTTAGTTTCAATGTGTTGTGTTAAAACGTATTTTAAGACAGTTTTTCACCTTACTATAAAATTGTTCAATTATGTAAAAACTTCATTATGTTGTTCAATGTAATTACTTGTATTTATTAAATGATTACAACCATTATTTTCTCTTCAATATGTAAAACATTTTGAAATAACTAATACAAAGTAAAACTGAATTAAAAAGTTGACAAGACATTTTATTTATTACTGGGGATTCATTAAGGGATGTAGCAGGTTGGGGAACTATTTTACAAAGTTTTTCTTAAATAACTTTTAATTCCTTATCAGAAAAAACCAAATTAAGTATTTAGGTAATCTTATCAACCTTCAAAATAGTCTAATACAATTTTGTTGTAAATTCAACATGGGATTTCCTATGGACAGCCTGGTGAGGCACCACCCGGTATATATATATATATATATATATATATATATATATATATATATATATATATATATATATGATCTTGTAACCAAAGGAGAATACACTAATTTTTCAGATAAACAAGGTAGTGAAAAAATTGGGAGGAATTATAAGGAAACCATTCGACGTTAAGACACATGTCATTTGACAAGTAATAAAAGATAGTTTAAGAGTTTTAAATTGATGTCATTGGTTTAGTCTTAGCGTGAAAGTTACATAATGAGATTAATTCCTGGTAAGCTATTACATGATTTTCAAGCCAAATCAGAACTATTAACGGATCAAGGGTTAAAAAGTATCCTCATGTGTTTCTTTTAAACAAATAATTTCTTTAAAGCTCATTTTATTGCACCTAATATGGATCTTTTAACAAATCAATAACTATTTTTAGAATATACAATCGTAATCATTGCAAATCTGCTATACCACTATTAATTAGGAATTAATTAAAAATCTAAATGACTAATACATCAATCATTCTCACAATGAAAAATGTATAATACAACAGCTGTTTTATATCGCGGCTTATAGTCATATTAAAATTTATTTCGAAACCCTACACAATATAAATTTACTTGCAATTAACACTATTTACGTGGGTGACACTATCACCTTAGAAAATCTTTTTCAAACAAAGGGAGGTTTTTCATAGTTTTTTAATGTTATCTAACATAAAAGCGAATGAAATGTATATGACATATGGGGAAATAAAGTACTATATTCAGATATTTGTTTTCTTGCTTATCTAAATTTATGTATTATTCTATACAGGTGGACAATTCGTGGGCAATGATTTATAATAATAAATTTAAAATATTTTTCGCATTTCTTAAATATCTGTTAATTGAACCCTTAAAAAAAAAAATACATCAAAGAAGTGTTAGACCCAGCACAAAGGAATGATTTTTTATTTAAAAAATTTGTTGGTTAGTTGTGAAAACCTCTTGTTAAAACACTGCCAAAAATAATTTATCTATATTACGATACCACATTAAAAAGCATGATCTCTTAAAAAAGTAAAAAGAAATATATTAAAAAATATGTTTTACAGCTTGATCCACTTTGCAATAAACGTCTAAGAACACTAAAATCCTGGACTTCCATTGTCTTTGTTTGTTAATTAACACACAACGTTTCGGTTAGTTTGTTGTATCTCCAACCATTTTCAAGTGATTCAAGGAAACGTCTAAGAATTTCATGTTTAAAAAACCACATTGCAAACTGGGTATGAACACAGTTTATACCGTACAACGAATCAGTTATTTAACTCTCCACCTGTTTTGAAGCCATAAAATCTAACCAATAGGAACACTTTCCTCATATTCCCAAGGCATGCTCTAACCTGCCAATTGATATGAGGACGATTTCTTTTATTTATAATAACCAATCCGGTCTAGTTTTGTCTTTTCTGTTACGACAGTTTAACCACAACAGAGAGAGATGAACAGATGCCGCACCTGATTGAATCAGAAAGTGAACGCACCAGTCAGGGCTGGTCTATCGGATTTTTTATTTATTTTTGACGTCAGGTCAGTCGGGTGTATTAAATTGTTTAGAGGTTGGAAGCGTTGTTTATTTTCAAGATTTCCAAGTGATTTGTTTAAGTGTGTTGGATTTTTTGACAATTAATTTAAAAAGGTGATTAGTGCTTGTGTTTCATTTGAAAAAACCAGTAAGGTGCGTTGTTTTGTCTGCAAAGTTACATGAAAGCCAATCCAGCTTTAGAATACTAATATTCTTTAGCATTTACAGGCCTATTATTTATAAGTGTAAGGTAATATAACCATACATTTAAATTTAAACAAGAATAGAGGAAAGGAAATAGATATGTCATATTTTTAAAGTTATTTTTTTTTCGAAAACTAGATCCTGAATTAGTATTCAGCTCACAAAAAACAGACGGTTGTTAATTTTGTAGTAATTATCCAGTGGTTCTAGAAATGTATAGGTATTCATTTTATTTACTGAGGTGGTTATTTAAATAATTTATGTTTTACCTGACTATTGATCTATAATACCTTAGAAACGGAATATGTTATGATAGCATTATTATCAAATATTAGTACCTAGGCATTATAAGCGGGCATTAATGCCCGCTTATAATGCCCTAATGTTAATATGGAAATTTTATTGTTTATCCAATTTTATTTATCTCAATAATAAAGATCAAGTTTATACAAAAAATAATTTTTCTTTAAACAATACTAAAATTAAACTTTATTTCCAAAATAAAAATTACAATTTTGAAATGTCCCGGAAAATGTAGCCGATCCATAATGGTCGGTGTTTTTGTGATGGTAGCAGCGGTGGTAGCACTAACGCTATTTTGTATAGAAGAACAGTCCATTAAAGAATTTTCAATAGTCGATACGGAATTAACTGAATTGGCAACGTTTGCCATTGTTTTTGGATGAAAATACTTTCTTCTATATATCCTTCAGCTACTGAAGAGCTTTTCATTTCCCATGTTGTTTTAGCTGTTTCAAACGAAGCACCTGCCTCAACAAGTAACTGACGATGTGACGCAGCAGGCCGCGTGTCACATCCAGTTTTAAAAATTATATCGTAATGCTTGGGACAGCTTCCTATTTTTTCCAATGGGTTGTACTGTACATCGACCCTTTCTATAGGTAAGAAAGAATCTTCGCCCTCTTGTTCCAGCCATCTTGAATGTTGTGTACTTATTAAATTTAAAGCGCCTAAATTTCAATATAGTGAAAACTTTTGAAGCTGTGTCAGTTTCTGAACCTTTATAACCAAGACCGCCCCTCTATCTTCAATGTCATCAATGGTCATTTTGACCAACTCATCTCGTCTTAAACCTCCAAAAAACACCCATTAACATATACCTCAAACAAGTGTAGATATCACTCAGGAGCCTTCTTAATAAATTTTAATATTTTTGTTCTCCTTCCAAAACTTTAGACTTCTTCGGGACGTATCCTTTCGACTTAACTTTAAAAGATAGAGACGAGGAAATAAAATGGTGAAATGCCGGCAGCTTTTCGTAACCGTCAAATCCAGAACCCTAGGTAATTACCTTTATCCGAGAGTTTCAATGTGAAAGTCATCAAAATAGCTAAAGTGAGAACAGGTACAGCCAAACACAACCTTTACCAGTTCTGAAATAAAAGTTGGCTAGAAAAACGTTTTCGGTTATTTGAAGAATTGTGTCGGCATTCTTCCAAATAAATATGCCATACTCCTGATCATACTGTTGCCTTGATTTAACTGGCAAAGATTTTCGGTCGCTTTTATGGCCTTTTCTCTTATATTTTGTGGAATTTTCCCATTTTGAGCAAATCGTTAAATAAAAAATGCCAACTGACTAATCGACAGAAACATCAAAGTCAAACTTAACACCAGTCATTATCTACTACAAGCAGGTACAGGTGCAATTATTTTTTATATTGCGAATAAATAATGTAATTGTAATTGAAAAACTCTTTTTTGGGCAAACATAGTATTATAGTAATTCACGGCGCATTTGACCATAATACCCATCAGGTGAAATTCCAGCCCGGCCAGAGGCCCTCGGGCTATTTCGACCTTCAGGGCATTATAGTCCCAGTAACGCCCTTGATACATAAATAGCTATTAATCCTGTTTCCTTACTTTGTTACTCTGTAAGGTAAAAATTTTGTTTCCTCTGTGTCTTGGGTACGTAGGCCTAAGAATATATTTTATGACTTTAGTTTTTGATTTAGCTATTTAATACTTGGATGGTGATTCTTCATATGTGATAATAGGCTACTTTCACATTTTTAAATCTTTATACTGTACTGTAATGTTCATTCTCGGCTTGCTTCAGTTTGCTCGGTGCGAGCTGCAATTATTATTTTTCATTTTCCGGCACGTAAAAGTGGCCTATTATTTAAATTTCGTATGACTAATAAAACTGTACTCGAATGTTTCAACACTTGGACTATTATATATTTTAGTTGAAATTATAGTTACACATCAAATTTTTAACATGATTTTCATTAAAATGGCTACCTCTACAAGAATAATAAATCAATTATGTAAATTGTCCTATGTTCTTCAACATCAACATTGGATTATTTCCGGAGTAAACAGCCTTTTTAATGGTTTTATAATGAGCGGCCAAACCAGTTTTTAAATAAAAAATTTTTCAAATACATCATTTTATGAATTGTTTCCACCTATTTAAACCTACCTGCCTACCAGCCACCAAATTATGTGTAAATAAGTGATCATTCTCAATTACGTTTCCTAGGGTTCTTTTACCAATTCCACTCAAGTTGCTGCATATCATTTAATTAACTAATTTTGATTAAATTAATTCCAGTCCGGCCCTGTCGAGCTTCAGCTTGCAGATTTAATCACAACATTTTTAACACATGGATATGCGCGAAATATGAGGAAAGAAGGAAAAAGTCAAATCTGGATTCATCCAAATAAACAGAGTTAAATAAATCGATTCGTTGTACGGTAACTGTGGTATGAACAAGCGTATTTATGTTTAAAATTAATTATTACTGTTGGATTAAAAGTAGGTTTTGTTTCTTAATTACCTATAAATAAACATTTTTTGTCTTTGGGTTTATCCCATTGTTTATGTAAACAAGTAAACAGTTTTATAGTTTTAATTTTGTATTGTTTAAGCAAGCAAACTTTTTAATAAGCCGGCAAAGAATGTTTACTATCGTTTTATAGTTTTCCTAAAGGAACTACGATTGGCAACACCCAGTAAGGTTTACATCCGTCCCTTAAAAGACGCATCAGACGCATCAAGGCGTTGCACCGGGTACCACCCACCCCTCGGCCTCTCGGCCTAGCCACTTAAAAATCCGATTTCTGGATTAACTTGGAGCTCACTGGGGCAAGGGCCCCAGCCAGCCACTTCTTAAACCCCGCCACCCGCTAAGCCAGATTTCAGGCTAAGCCAAAAACTTCAAAACCCCAAACAACCGTGATAGCCAACATGGCAAACACGGTAGTGAGGACTTGCTCAGCCAAAAGGAGAGCGAGGGGTGGTTGGCAAGCCTAGGGGAGTTCGAGGGGCCTGTAAGCCCTACGGATCCTTCCAGGTGGGACCTTTGGTACACAGGCGGTGTTATGTCGTCAGTGCCTGTTGCAAGTTTAGCTAGATGTCAATAAGGGAAAAGCAATTAACTTTAAATATTAAGAGAATCCTTGGCTATGAAGTAGGTTGCCAGATGATATTTTAATAAAAGAGGCTGATATTCAGAAGAAAGGACTTAAAATACCTATATATATATATATATATATATATATATATATATATATATATATATATATATATATATATATATATATATATATATATATATATATATATATATATATTATTTATTTGTTTCTTTTCTTGACCTTGCCTTGATATATTGTTATTTTCCAAAATTTTTCTGATTTTCCTCGGGGATAGGGTATAAAAACATTGCTTGCAATTTTCATATAATTTATAAAAATAATTAATATTCACTACGGGCCCCGGGCGGCCCGGGGGGGGGGGGGGCGTATTTTTAATTAGGTCCAAGGGTTTCTAACGAAAACACTCATTTTTGTTGTGGGGGACGAATATTTAGAACGGGGGGGTGACGGGGGGATACCCCCTTTAATTACTAATAAATACAATCAATTGTAATTGTATTTATTTGTGTTAAATGTTAAATGTTTGTTTGTCACTTTAAGTTCTAAATGTTCATTACACAACAAAAATGAGTGTTTTTAGTGAGAAACCCCTTAGTTTTAAGATTAATTTGTTGTTATAAAAAAAATACATATATATCTGATGAAGGCCCTTCCAGAAAATGGAAACGTCGTGTAATTGACAAAAATTATATGAAAATTGCTTAGTAAGCAACTGTATTTTTAGGAATTCCTGGCCTTATCCCCAAGAAAGTCCAGAAAATTTTGGAAAAATATAAACTATATATATATATATATATATATATATATATATATATATATATATATATATATATATATATATATATATATATATATATATATATATATATATATATATATTTTAAGGTTTAAAAAGTTCATCTTTTATTTGTTTTGGCCTCGGCTCCGCCTCCAATGCAAAAATTGCTCGTAAAAATGAGCACTTTTAGTCCGTATATATAATATTTTTTCTCCAACCAAGTCAAAATTAATAAATTTATTTTTAAAAGCTAAAATGAAATTTTTTAATCCTAGGTTTAAAGTAGCACTTTAATCCTAGGATTAAAAGTGTTGCTAAGCAAGGAGCACATTTTGTACGGTATGAGAATTGATAGCTTTTGCACCTGAAAATAGTACAAAAATGTCAACATTTTTTGACGGTTGGAGAAAAAAATCTTTACATGACATGTTTTTGAAGTTGTACTTAACAAGAATCAAATATTTTACTGACTCCACACTTAGTCTATTTTTCTCTTTGATCCACTGAGTATTAATTAGCGAAAACACTCCATATTCACGTTATGTCTGCTTATAAAAAATAGAATTCGCAGATTTTAAGAAGTTCTGAGAAACATTCATTGTTTTTAGCATTTTGGAAGTAGATTGTCCACAGGATTACCATACCATTTTGATTTAAGAAATAAAATCAGGTTACAAAACTGATCATGTAGTTTAACATCGTCAATCTCTACTCATCTAACGCTTAAGAACTCAATGCATGGATCTAAATCGTCATACTTTAGGTTTTCGTTTTCTTTCAGCAACATCATTCACTCTTTTTAAAGACGTATATCAAAAGGAGGACATACGATAGGTAAGGGAGGGCGGGAGAACAAAATATGGAAAAGGAGGATACCATCTGGCAACCCTACACAGATAGTCCGGGTAAATGTGTAATTCACCTTTAAATGATTTTGGAAATACATGAATCAAGATGAAACCTTTTGCATTCTCTTTAGAAACAGATCAACTACAAAGTGTCGGAAAGGGATATTGGATACTACAAAGGGGTGTTTTTTACCCCATTTTTTCACACCCCCACCCCTAAAAATAATTTCGCTAAAAAAGTTTTTTTCCATTTTTAATGGTCATATAGGTGTTTGGCCACTGAATTCAAATATAATATCAGAAAAATTTAAAAAGGGCTAAATTTTTTGTACACCCTAAAAACATACATTTCGAAAAAAAAAAAAAAAAAAGTTTGTCCTTATTTTTAATGGCACATATTTTTTTTTGGGCCACTTTAATTTTTAAAAATGATATTAGAAAATACATTTAGGAATTTTTACAGCGAAAATATCCTTCTTTACACCTTAAAAACTAAAAAATACATTTCGCTAAAAAAGTTTTTTTTTTTGGGCCACTGAATTTAAATATAATATCAGAAATAACAATTTTAAAGGGGTGGGATTGGCTAATTTACCTTTTTTAACCCCCACACCCTAAAAATACATTTCGCAAAATCCCGTTTTTAACGATAAATATAGGTTTCTTGGCCACTAAATTTGAATATATTTTGGAAATTATATTAGGGTATAGGGTGTATAAAAAGGGTATATTAGCCCTTCTAAGCCCTAATATATCACATTCGAATTTACTGACTAAAGAAACCTATAATTATCGTTAAAAACGGGGAAAAACTTTTTTTTAGCGAAATATATGTTTTTTGGGGTGTGTGGTGTAAAAACAGGGTGAATTTAGCCCTTTTTAACCCTTAAATGTATTTTATAATATAATATTTTAATTTAGTGGCCCAAAAAACCTATATGAACCATTTTTTTTAGCGAAATGTACTTTTTAGGGGTGTAGGGTGTAAAAAAAGGGTGTATTTAAGCCCTCATATGTAATTTCTAATATCATATTCGAGTTTAGTGACCCAATAAACCTATATGTACCATTAAAAATGGAAAAAAAACTTGTTTTTTTTAGCGAAATGTATTTTTTAGCAGTTTAGGGTGTAAAAAAGGGGTATTTAGCCCTTTTAAGCCCTCAAATCTAATTTTTAATATCATTTTTAAATTAAGTGACCAAAAAAACCTATGTGTACCATTAAAAACGGGGAAAAACTTTTTTAGCGAAATGTATGTTTTAGGGGTGTAGGGGTAAAAAGGGTGAATTTAGCCCTTCTTAGCCCTCAAATGTAATTTCCGATATTATATTTAAATTCAGTGGCCCAAAAAACCTACATGTATTATTAAAAATGAAAAAAAAACTTTTTTTTAGCGAAATGTATTTTTATGGGGTGTAGAATTTAAAATGAGGTAGAAAACGCCCCCTTTCGTAGTATCCTATATCCCTTTCCGACACTTTGTAGTTGATCTATTTCTAAAGGTTTCATCTCGATTCATGTACTTCCAAAATCATTTCTAGGTTTAAAGTGTTTTTTAACAGATTTACCCGTATTAAGAAGTCTTACGTATTGCACTAATTTACCCTAAAAAAACTATCAACCACGTAAACTTTTTCTTAAAATCATTTTAAGACAAAATATATGCGGCCACAACTTTAGAACCCCAACAAACTATTACGTTGCGTGCAAACTAGTGAAAACACGCGAAAAATATGAACCGTATATCACAGAACGGTTTACACCTTGGGTGACTGCCTGTCAAAAAGAAAATTTTTTTTGTAAACCCCCCCGTCCCCAAATACTTTTTATTCGGTTCATTATCAATACAGGCTACTTTTTTTTTTTTAAAAA
>JAHBCN010008139.1:0-40164 GCA_019359885.1 Listronotus oregonensis
GACAAACTTGTTAGATATTCACCATTAATAGGATCTGTAAGAAAGATTTAATAAATATATTTTTCCTTACATAGAGATAATTGTAATTTTAGGTTAAGTATAGTTAGTAGAACGTAGTATTGTAATTTTATGTAATGTTAGTAGCAAATTAAATGTAGCCTATTTTTGATTCACCCTGTATATGTGGTTTAAATAAATTAATTTAATATATACAATGTGTTTTATTATTTACTATTCAAAAATTGTAAGATTAATAAAATAATAAGGTCTTCACCGCACCTAAGCCCCAGGTCTACACCCTGGGCCCGGCGCTTAAGCGTAGGGGGCCCCCACATGTGCCGTAATACCTTATTGTTAGCCTAAGATTCCTAAATATTTTCAACGCCATGTGGATCGCGAAATATGACTGGTGATAGGTGACAGCCGCCATTTTTTTAACATATGCACAGTGCTAGTCTAAGATTCCTAACGTACTCTACACGTTTTAATCAATACATTTTAACTTAGCCGTTTGGCTGCATGGTCTAAGCAAGGAAGTTTAAAAGGTGTATGGAAGCCCAATACTGTAGAACAAAATTGTCCAGCCGTGCAGGGCAGCGGAAATCGGGGGGTCGGCAATGCGGAGTTTGCGCAATGAGTAGTGGGTCAGGGCCAGACTTCCATAATTCTTTGTTACTATCTATAAAGTTAACATCACCATATGTCAAATTTAAACATTCACTGTTTTTTTTGCACAAAATTGTTGGTTATTCAACGATATCACTGTAGAATATTTAAAATTATTTTGTAATATTGGATTTTATATCATCTGATATAATATGGAAAGAATACTTTACAGCCCTCTATTTAAATGGTTGATATTTTCGGGAGTTTTGTATTTTTACCAAAAATCTTTGTAAATAAATAAAACACGATTTTTTAAATTAAATTTTAAACTAAATTGTTAAATAAAATAAAAGTACCTAAATGTAAACCTTATTTCTTTTTTATAATCCACAAAAACACACAAACATTGTGGTAATCATCTAAAAGATAGTTAAGATTGCCTTACTTTCCCACTGCTATTTCCTATGAATATTTTATTTTGTATTATTCATAATTGATATAGGTATTATTATTTATTCGGTTACCTAACGTTACGTCTCATAAGAAACACCTAATTTAAATATAAGAAATACTTACCTAAAGTAAAAAATGCCGGGTATGTTACCCTTGGATTTGCAAGACAAAACCATACAACCTCCAGTCATTTTGTTACGATATTAAGTAACAAACAATAAACACAAAATTATAGTCACAATTAAATAAACACTAATCACTAAAATAAAAATGTTTTTATCAATCCAAAAAACTCCTGCAACCACAAAATATAATCACACAAGGCAAAACAACCGAAACTAATACGGCGCAAAGGGCACAAACCACAACACAAACGGCGATTGATGAGACGACGACGCCAACGGTGGTGGATGGTACAGCGCGGATATCATAGCGCCGCGTGCTCGATGCATTAAAAATGTATTCCGGCCCTCATAAAGTATAATGTTGCCTAACTGCACATTGATTTATCAATGTGAAGTGGGCAACACATTAAATTATTTCATGGAATTTTGTTATTGCGCAGAATCGGCAAGGCCAAGTCTGACAGTTATTTTTATACTGGGCTGGACATTTTTTGATCGAATGGGCCATAGCATTGGGCTTCCATACACGTTTAAAACTTCCTTGGGTCTAAGGCGTTGGAACCAGAAGCAAGGCACTAGGTGGTTCAAATCCTGCTAGGTAAAGGACTTTTTTTAATTATTTAATTATTTATGTCACTTCTACTATACATCTATTTCACAACAATATCTAATATTCTCCCGTGGTGCAATGGTAACGCGCTGGACTTTGAAGCGATTGGATGGAGCAACAAGTGGTTCGAATCCTGTTAGGTTTTTATTTAATTATTTCCAATGATGAGCTGGCGACATATTTAATTATTTCCAAAATGACCCGATGACCATGATGACGTCACAACATGGATTTGACAGGTGACATAAATATAGTTAGGTTAAGATTGTGTAGTGCCCTGAGCCTACGCCCCCGGCCTAAGCGTGGGGGGCCCCCGCATGTGACGTAATACCTTTAGCCTAAGATTCCTAAACTACCCCTATTTAAAATCATCTTCTATTTTGGATAAGGGTTGAAGATGGCACTAAAATTGTGTTTTAGGGGCTGAAATTTCTCCCATAAGAAATACATGGGAAAAACTACCCTTATGATGGTGATACATATATAGCATATCTACTATTAGCTACAATTTGTACGCAGCATGTATGTATAAATTTTCAATAATAAACTTTTTTCTCGATTGCCTAAAATTACGCTACTAAAAATAAAAATTTTGAGTTTCGTACTATTTTAAAAATTTAACAAAAAAATATCAGCTTCAAGTGGGACGTTGTTTGAAGCGCTATTGGGTCAACTTTAATCTAAAAAAAATTAACTTGATAGCATGAATATTATTAAAGATAGAGCAGTGGAGAAGTTAAAATACGTGTTTTATTGAAAACCGATTTTTTTTGGGTTTTTTCGAAATAAAAAAACTCTCGACCACTAAAAAATGTCGTAAAAAGTGATTTCGTGTACACGATTACCTTATTAAAGAATCCCACTAAGTCTGGTTTGGTTCTACGCCGGTTTTTTTTTTCTCGATAACTAAGCGACTTTTCTTCCAAATTTTACTCCACTAATTAGCTGTTTACGAACAACCACTTTTCTTACCTAGGTTAAAGTTAGTTTCTGACCTGAGCTAAGTTGTTTGATCGAACACGCACGACTCCCCAAAACGATAAAAAATGTCAAATTTTGCTCAACTTAGGTTAGCCAAGATATCTCAGACAGAAATCCGGGTACCTTAGCAGGGGCAAGGGGGGAGGTCAGATTCTTACTTAGCTGTGACAAATCGTACGGCCAACCTTAGTTTCCCTCAACTTATGGCCGGTTGCACCAACACTTTTTGCGACACTTAAGTTGTTCTTAAGCATTAACTGCCCCTTAAGTTTCAAATGTTTCTTGCACTAGCTGAAATTGGTCCTTAGTGGTCCCTTTACTTTAAGTGTAGGATTTTCTATACTTAATGATCCCTTAAGTAATTTGAAGTTGACATTTGACAAATATTTTGTATATTGTTTATTTATTTTTCGTTTGTATGTAGTTTCAAATAATTAATTTGATAAAAATTATGTAAAAACGGAGTTTTTAAACAATGGTGTTTTGGATTGTGATATTATAAATGCGATGTAAATTAGATTTCCAAGAAAAATGTAGAATTTTTATTACTTATGGCAATTTTGAGATTTATTTACCTTTTTTATTCTTTTGGACATTGTTCTGTTATTTTTAAAAAGAACTGTTTTGACGAGATGGATAATCTTACATTTTTCAAAAGATTCAAATTAACGAAACCAACAGTGCTCAGCTTACTTGAGCAAATCGAAGATGAGCTTTAGTTTAAACATGACAAGTTTGTATTAGCTTTTAAATTTTAAGTATTTACTTGTAAATTAGGAATATTTAATTTGTTCGTATAAAGTAATAAAAGTTTTTTTTAAATGATGTATTTGTGTTTATATTTTATATTGACAATAATTATTCCCTTTCCATGGCCGTAAAGAAAGGCGCCCTTGATCTTTTTCCCATATTGTTATTAATTTTACAACAAAAAATCACAACTACTGATTTTGTATTATTATGTCTATAAAATGAAAAAAATTAAAGTTTTAATTATTTACAAAGATTCAAGTCGGATTACTTCTATCATTTAAATGACACACAAGCTAGAGAAGGAAAGATCTAATATCAGTTAATTCTAGCGATGAGCGATATATCGCTGATAGCAAACGTTGACTAAAATCGCAAATAACGGCGATTGACAGAAACAGCGATTTTTTATAATATGCGAAATCGCGTCAACTTATATGCAACATGCAACACAGCTAATCGCTTTCCGTCGCGTTGAGTGAAAAAAAACGTATTTTATTTCAAGGGTTCTCGATTCCATCTTCACGCCCCTCACTAAACTATATAGCAGAATTACAGTTTTCTATAATATTTATGCTAAGAAAGGTGTAGTATAAGACGATTTCGCCACGTTTTGGTAGGTACTTTGGTTGGTCAGAAATAGTGATGGGATAATTCGAATTAAAAATAATCGATAATCCGATTATTGAAATAACCGCTATCATGCGATTATTCAGATTTAATTTTTTTTGATTTAAATTTTATTTTTCGTAATTCAAATTAAATCTGAATAATCGCATGATAGCGGTTTTTTCAATAATCGGATTATCAATTATTTTTAATTCGAATTATCCCATCACTATTTCTGACCAACCAAAGTACCTACCAAAACGTGGCGAAATCGTCTATAGTATAGCAGTATAGTAGAAATCTTTTTTTGCATTGTGGAATTTAAAATAATCGCCGTTATTGAAAAATCGCTGATAGCAAACGTTGACCAAAATCGCAAATAATGTATTATATATTTATAAAAAAAAAACAGTATAATAGGAGGCGAGCAAGTGAAATTAATATACAGTAGCAAAATGAATCACACGAGGGCGCTAATAGCTGCAAATAATAAAAACGCTAGTTTGGCGTAGTGTGAAAAGTCGCGATCGCGATAACGGTTTTAAATCGCCGTTATATAAAAATCGCGATCGCCGATAACGGCGTTATGGAAATATCGCTGTTTAGCTCAAGCCTAGTTAATTCTGATTATTCGCGTTCTAAAGGCCAACAATAAAAAAAGAAGAACGATGCAACGTTGCCATCTTTCTAAGTAGTCTTAGTTAAGATGCAATAAAAATCTAATGGTGAAAGCGAAAACAATTTAAGTTACCCTTAATTTTAAGATCTTCTTAATAAAGGTCTACTTAAGATACTTTTGGTGCAACCGGCCATTGGTCAGAATTTGTGCTGTTCGTAAGCAGCTATTGTAAAAATTGTCCAGTGTTGATGTTTGGTAACTAGAGCCGCATTATAACTAAAGAAAAAGAGTTCCTTTTTGACCTCCGATCAGTGAAGTGCTCGCGATAAAAAAACTACATAGTTTTTTCCGGGAAGGCGGCTAAAGGCGCTGTATCAACAGCTTTTGCCATCGGGGATCAAGGAGAAACTCAAGCCAAACGATGGAATCCTTCTTCTGGGGCTAAGCGCTGTGAACGAAGATTCTTATACCTGTTCCTTTCTGAGGGCCCCACGCACGAGGGATTTTCCTAATGGCGGAAGATGGTTGCGCGCTCAGCAGGGAGGGCAGTACTGACAGAAAACGGTTATGCGTGATAACAGAAGCAGTCTCTGGTCGGACCTCCATTGTTTGTGCCCTGCATCGATATTTTTTTTTGTCAAGAATTTAAGTTTTGGAAAAGTTCGGAATTTCTGGGGGTTACAGAACCCGACTATCCAGAAGTTCCATCTACAAAGCCTGGGAAAGCTCACGTTGATAACAACGTGTGTCTGAAAAGGGAAGACCTGGCTGAACGTTCACCGACGGAGGCCAATAAAAGTGAAAGCATAGCAAAGTAAGGAAAAGAAAACAGTTTGACAGAAAATTAAATTTTTGTTCCCCAAAAAGTTCAAAGTCGTTTCTTACAGTTCATTTTTTAACAAAAATATGGTTTTCATTTGTGTAATTGTTAATTATTTGTCATGCGCATTCATAATGAGTAGCAGCAACCGAGAAAAAGAAAATAGAAAAAGGGCTCCAACTTTTCAATTAGGGAAAAAACTTTTATTAAATATAATCCACGATTATAAGCACATAATACAAAAGACTCCCCTTCAATATGATAAAAATAAAATAACAAAAAAATATACAAGTTGTTTCTTTAACATTGCAAAAAAATTTACAGACGGACATTTTGGATAAAAATATGAAAAAAAGGCCTAGACTTCTTAACTTTTGATCTATCGGTCAAAAAATTATTAAGAAAAAGAAATTAGAATATTTTATAAATGGGAATGAAATGAATAAGGGCATAAAATTTGAGGTATAATACTAGTGGCGAAAATTTTAGTTTATAGTTGTTGATTTTTTCCAGCTTCCTTCCAACAAAATTTATAATTATCTGTTACATTGAAAAAGGGTTAAAATTTGCACCCATAATGGTTTTTCCATTCTATCATTGTATTGAATGTTGAATTCGTATTGTCGACATGTATTTGATTTGTTTACTCGAAAACGGCAAAATTAACAAACAAAATGCACTGGACAAAAAATATTCTATATAAATAGTTTTCAGAATGCATTTTCTCAATTGCAAAGATTTCCTACTTAAAAAAAGATTAGGTCATTATTTTAAATTAATTTTGAAAATTCACAAACACAACACAAAATAATTTAACGCTTTTACCACCAGGCAGGCATTCGTTTTGATGGCTTTGCTGCGAGGCAATTACCAGCTCGCCCTCACCCCTCCAAAGCTTAGCAAGAGGTGGAGCAACCCTTCCACATTGGTTACACCCCCGTTATATCGGGTTAAGAGAGGGGCTAGACATATTTCTTGGAAACTCCGATGTAGTCCGGCTCGGAACCGTATCGAAGATCCCGACTATTTCAAAATAATAAAGCACATTCAGTTGTCGAGAAATGCAGCAACAAAATCCAGATATAACCGGTTTCTGTCAGTTCCCTTTTTGTCCTCAGAGCCTGTGCTCTACACCGCCATATGGTCAACGATACCACGTGTGATTTGAAAAAGGGTTTAGGAATCACTCTGGACTTCAAAACTACACTTTCACATTCCGAATGGCAGGTGAGTTTTCCTTGATCCCCGACGGGAAATACAGCAGATACGGCTCCTTCAACCGCCTTCCCGGAAAAAACTATGTAGTTTTTCTATCGACCGCACCTCACTAGTCGAAGGTCAAGCAGAAACTGCTTTTACCACCAAAACAATAAAACTTTTTATTTTTGAGGTTATAAAATTACAAAAGTATCACTTAAGCCAAAGAAATCTTCGGCTTAACTTAGTAGTAGTTTTAATTAAGTGACAGTTAGCCGTTAAGTGTAAAGCTGCATTTACAATGCAATTCGAACTCCAAGTTGAGGTGGAATTGGCTTGCTTGTCATATGGTGGCAGCATGTTAGCATTTACAATGGGAAAAATTTGAATTGTAAATGCTAATGTGCTGCCACCATATGACAAGCAAGCCAATTCCACCTCAACTTGGAGTTCGAATTGCATGTGTAAATGCAGCTTAAGTGTGCAAACGAAATCTTACACTTAAGTATCACTTAAAGTTAAGGTTGACCTAAGTATTACTGGTGCAAACTGCTGTAAAACTTTTTATTTTTGAGGTAATAAAAATTACAAAAGTATCACAAGCCAAACAAATCTTTGGCTTATTGGGCTTAACTTAGTTTTAGTTTTAAAGTGACAGTTAATCGTTAAGTGTTTGTTGTGCAAACGAAATCTTTCACTTAAGTATCACTTTAGAGTTAAGATTGACCTAAGTATCACTGGTGCAAACGCAAACCTCCGTAATAAACTCTAGTTTTAAACCTCACTTTATATATTGCGGTCAAGGTCACTGGTTCTCATTGGTTTCCTTAGCTACGTTAGCGCCTCCCAGTGAATGCTATTCTGGAGTCACTTTTTGAGCCAAAAGAGAGTAAGAGAGGGTGATCCTTACCTCTACAATCCATAATGCAAAATGAAATGTTTGAAAGAAAATGTCTAAAATTATTTTGCTTTATTCTTTATTTATGAAATCAGTTTTATGCTTTCTGAAATTATATTGTAAAAAGCAGTGTCTTTTTTTATTTATAATTCTAGGAAATTGCATAGTCGAAGATACCTTATTTCAATAAGAATCTTGAAAGCGCTAACCTGACTTTAACCAGTTTGTGTTCCTTCACCCTGATATTCAAAAATGTATTTAGTGCCGTTGGCAATTAAAATAAAACAAAAACAAAACAATTGTTGACGTTACATCATAGAACAGTTCATTTTACCACATAATTTGGAAGGTAATTAATTAGATCAGTGAGCTTTAAGTATTTTTTTTTATGAAATGGGTCGCAAATGCAGCGTAGAAAATTGTACCTCAGATTCCACAAAACCTGAACATACCGGTGTAACTTACCATAAAGTACCTCATCATTCGGATGTACGCCCTAAATGGCTCTCCCTTTGTCGAATACCAGAGGACAAAACAAATGCTAAGTTGTTGTATGTATGCTCAAGACACTTTCTACGAGCTGATTTTTGTAGTTTTAAGGGCAAAAAGTACATGTTACGACAAGGCGTTTTACCAAGTGTTTTTCCATGGGATAAATCAAGATTGGAAGCAATTAAAGCAGAAGTCACTAGTAAAAAAGACATGGATTTGTCCAAAAAAAAAGATAAGGTTAAAATACCCCGAAAAAAAGAAGATAACAAGGAAATTGCATCCACTTCCAAAACAGAGTTAACTTCACAAACAAAGGAAATGGTAGAACCCGAAGATATCAAGGTTGAGTCTAGCAAACTAGAAATTCAAGAAGCAATTGTACCAGAAATAAAAAAGGAAGTACTTCTTGAAGAAGTTAAGGAAGAAATTGATGCCTTTGATCAACACCAGAGATCTCAAGAAACTTCTTCCTCTAGTCCTCCTATAAACTTTGCTATAAATTCTCGTATTGAAGTTCTTGATAACAATAATGTCTGGTACCCTGCTAAGATAAATGAAGTGATTATGAGGAAAGCGAAGTTCTCATTCATTTTGAAAGATTTTCAAATAAATATGATGAGTGGATATCCATGTCAAGCCCCAGATTAAGACCGTTGCAGCCTAGATCTTTAGAAAAGTATGAAGTTGGTGAACGTTGTATGGCAATGTGGAGTGATTCACGAAAATTTCCTGCTACTGTAACTAGAATATTAGAAAATGGTAAGTTTTTATACATTTATTTATTTCAAACCTTTAATGTCACAGTTTGTAATATTGGATATTGTCAACGTAACTGTAATAGATAAGGACCAAATTAGTAGGAATACAGCGCATTTCAAATTCAACTCTCACCATTTAAAACTCGGAAACTACAGGGGATATGATGGTTAAATTGGGGCAAATTGCGCATTTATGTGACTAACAATATGCCTCTTGAAAAGTTTAGAATTTTTTTTTGTTATGTGGATATCTCCATATTGGATTTTTACCTCGATTTTTACGTATGTAAATAGTGCTCTTTATTCTGATTTTAACAATGTATAACATGTTATAATTTAAAAAATGTTTTTTTTACAATGGGGGAATGTTTTTTTGATTTGATTTAATAGGTAGATAGGTAATCTGGCACCTATTAGGTGGCCGGCAAGGTCCTCTGACGTTACAGCTTTGTATATGTATTTGTAAGGCATTTTAAACCTTTAAAATCTATCATGGCACTATGTTATTAGTCCAGTTAGGTGCATGCGTTGAAGCTTGTATCCAAGAAGAAGGTGCTGTTATATTTTTGGTTCTTTGAATTATTTGGTTAAGGTTTTTTACTTTTTATTGTTATTTTTACTTTAAAAACAGTAATACTTTTTAGTAGGATTATAAAACAACATTTAGCTGTACACTAATGGCTAGTAAAAAGCGCCATATTTATTTTAAATATATTTCCAATATTTGCTCTATCTCTATTCCATTTCAATTAAATGTTTAATAAAGTTTTAATAATATATCTCACTTTCTCTTCTTTAACTAATTTATTATTTTATTAAATAGCAAAAAAAAATCGCCGGAATCAAGGCCAACTAATAAAATACACTTAAAATCTCAATTTTCTGTAAATACTTAATGAACTTGTTGGGATTTTTTTTTAAGTTGTAATTTACCCTTATTAGAAAGACAAACAGAAGAAATAAACACAATATTCTTGATTAAATATCATCATTATTTAATTACACAGGTCCACAAAAAAAGTGGTGTGTGCTGGGTGTGGACTAAGATTTCTGGCGTATTTCTTCCTCTGAACACGAATCTGAATTTAAATTTGGGGGTCAAACAGCAAAAAATTCGTATTCAGCGGAAAAATATGACAGAAAATCTTGGTCTAACACCCAGCACACACCACTTTTTTGGGACCAGTGTTATCAATGCTTTATTTCATATCACAAATGCTAAGTTTTAAATCTAAGTAACATATCAGCACTAACTTTAGCAGGTTTCTTACTATTTGGATATTTAAAAAATGGATAATTTTCTTTGTGTGTTTAATAATAAATTATAATATTGAATATTTAGCGTTTAAAAAAAAACAAATCTGTTAATTCTGTAATTACATTTTCACTGTAATCGGTACATTGAAAAAATGATTGCTTCAGTGCTTGCTTCACAAATATTACCTTTACCAGGGAGATCACTTTCACATAATCTTTAATTATTATTAAATTAAGGCACCACAATTTTATTGTTATCCAATTTAATGCCTTAAAGGCATAATCATATTTCGATTTTTAGAAATTATTTTAGCAACTAATTACCAACAAATTAGCTACAAACTCCAGTGATTTTTTTTATTGGGTTTTGCTATTTACCCCTGCTAGCCTGATAGAGCTTGCATTTTATGCTAGAAAGTATCTTTTACCTTCTAACCTGTGTAATCTGCATTGCCCATAACTTTTGGCATTCTTAATTGTGTCTAAAAAAGAGCCATTTGTCCTTTTATCTCATTCTGACAAGAAGGCTTGCTTCTCTAGCCCACCTTGGAGTTGCCCTTATTTTATACGTAGGTGTTTTCGCGGCTTCTGCTCTAAAGAATTATTCAATATAATTTTCAACCTAGCAGTTTCCAACAGAGCAACACATCATGCATTCTTTTACAGTTCATCTTCAGAAGCCTTGAATTTCTCACTTTGTTTGTTCCTTTATTTCTAGAGTGTCTAGACTGTGGAGCCTGCAGAGGTCATTTCTTCCAAACTTTCAAATCCTTAGGTCTCCTGTTAATAATCTGTTTCTTATTTCACTTACGCCACCCACGTTAGTACTAGGCTTTAAGCCTTTGTGGGCTGTGCCAAGATTTTAAAAAAATAATCATGGCCTATTAATTCTGGATCATTGTTCCCTTAATTGTTGAATAAATAGCTTTTAAAAAAGGAATAATTAAAAATTTAAATCAAGAACATAAAATCTTACAATTACATTTTCTGAAAAGCATAAAAAAACCAAACCCACATAAAAATGGATATATTATTAAATGATTATTTAGATTTGTAGTATTGCCTCTGTCTGCCTTATTTTTGGTACCTTTTTTACCAGAAAATTGTCTCCTTCTGCAAATGCAAAATAAAGTCATATTTCCACAGCAGCTTCTCTAAAACAATATTCGGTAGTTATATTTGTATATATTTTTTCCCATTTAATGTCATTATGAGCACCTATATTTCAATAAACATGCATCCTTTCTCAGTCTATCTAAAGAAGCTCCGAGCTTCCTATTTCGTTTGCTCCTTCAATCTAAATGATGTGGAATATGCTTTAAGAAGTATTTGTTTCCTCTAAAAGCTAAACTCTAAATATTTTACAGTGAGAGACTAAAATTGGTAAATGTCCAAAATCTGATTTTTAAAAAGAAAACATCTAGTACTATCCAAAACTAATTTATATCAACCAGTACATCATTAAATGACACCTATATGTACTTGTTCATTTTTTTTCCATATGTAATATTTCAGACCTCCATCCACCTCTAAATGTAGACATTCACCAGATTCCACACATTTTTAGTTACAAGGTCGGCCTACAACCTTAAAAAGAAAAAAATATCTAAAATTCGGTGTATTATTATTTTAAAAGTAAATCAGCACTGTAAGACATGCATCTTACTGCTCTATAGGCGATAAAATTCTAAAATATTAAATTTCTAAACAATTCTAAACTTTTAAGAATTATAAATTAAATGTTTTTTACGCCAGACAAAATGTAAACAGTGAACAAAATAACCCATTAATTTAAACAATTTTTACTTATGCCTACGCTTACATCATATTCTCACACGTTTTACAGCTTCTCATAACAATTACAAAGCCTGCTAAAAAGGAATGTGTCAAAAGATTGCCAAAGATTTCCACAAAATAGTTAAAGACATCCAAGACATTCTTGAGGATCCAGGATATTCAAAGACATCCTAGAGATTGAGCAAGATTTTCCAAGATCCCCCAAGATATTTTAAGACATCCAAATATATTCTTAAGATAACCCTAATTTCAAAAGGTAGCCAAAGATACCCCAAAAATAGTTTTTCAAGTGTATGAAGACATTTCTAGACATCCTGCAGTGTTTTACCCCTCGATTAAAATAGTTATTTTTTACCTACGTAAAAATACAATATAGAGCCTATAATAAAAAATAGAGTGGATGATGGTGGCCTAGTGACGAATCATGGGATATGAAATCTGAGAGCACTATCAAATAGCACAAAAAATGGCAATGTAAATATGCAATCTATCTTAAAATCCATTTTGAAATGAAGCCAGAAAAAATTAAACCATTTTCCAAAATTTCGGTTTTTCTCGGATAATTCCGAAAATACTCGGAATTTTAAAACTTTTTAAACGGCATATTGGTAGTCACATATACACGCAACTTTGCAGTTTAAGCATTTCCATATCTCCTATAGCTTCCGAGATTCTGATGGTAACGGTTGAATTTAAATTACCCTGTATATAGTTTATTTATATGCTGAGTATAAAAAGATGGGTCTTTGCTGAAATTATTATTAAAAAAGAATAAAAACGTTTTTACCTCGGTTTTTACATACCCTATCTATCATAACAAACGTTTCTCTTAGCAGTGTGTCCAAATTTTAAATATTTATTAATTAACATTGCAAACTGATTTTATTGAACTTTAAATTACGTATTATCCAAAACTAACCAGAATGTGAAATGCTTATCTGTGTCAAGAAATGTGTAACATGTGTAAGTGCCACAGATGCCGTCCCTCAGGAAAGACTGTTGGACTGCATTCTAAAATGTAGGTATATACATTTACTGGGTGACACAAGATGTTGTTAATAAAAATCAACATTTTACTTGAGAATGGACTGAGCTAGAACTGACCGAAATGTTGTGTGAATAATTCAAATAAAGACAATGGAACTTTAAAATTCTTTCAATATTAGTAGCTTTGGGGTCGTCCATTAGTCATGTTATGTTTCTAAACAACTTTTTAACCCCTCTCCCACCCCCTTGGTGATATGTGTGTTTGAGATGTAATGTAAAAACTTGCCCAATAACACATTAGGACGTTTCGGCCGTAGTACCTTTTAAGGAATTGTTCCTGGAGCTTAATTATTAAAAATCTGAACCAATTTTTTGATAATGATGATGATAGAAAACAAAACATTGACAATAAACATTTATCAAAGCGAGTGCGACGTTTTGGCCATAGTGCAGTCTAAGCCAGCCAGAAACACTCCGAAAATCTTTAAGGGCAGGTGCAGTTTTTCCTCTGAGGGTGTGTGGCATAAGAAATAATTTGTGACACCTAATAGGTAAAAACGAAAAAAAGTGTCATGAGGAGCTGGTAAATTAAACGAAAATAAACATATTGACCGAAAAGAAATTTCCCGAGTGACGGCGGATATGTATGTTAGAAAGTATCAAGTCTTTTAAGAAATCATTCGTGGAGCTTGGTAAATAGAAATGTAAAAGAGTTTAATAAATACGTGTTTTGTGAAAGAGTGGCAAAAAAATACCTGGACGATTGCGGATTGGTTTGTTAGAATACTTCGGACATCTAAATCCAAACAAATCATCTAAAAAATCGTTCGTGAAGTTTAATGAGTGAACATATCTTTTATGGGAAAATAATAAACTTCTTAAAAAAAAAAACAAAAATATTGGAGTGATTGAATACTGCTATGTTAAGGCGCTTCCGTTCGTACAACTTAATAAGTGAAAATGTAACAGTTCAATGAGGAAGAGTAAGAAAAATCTTAACCAAAAAATACCTGCTGTTATTACAGAAACGCCTGCAGAGGCTTTTGCCATGGTGCCTTCTTAAAAATCGTTATTGTTGCCGTACGAGTAGTAAAAATATATAAATAACAATTTTATAAAGATGTGTTCAACGGAGAAATAATAAAAAATATTGATGAACAAAAATTTATCGGGGGTTTACGGACAGGTCAATTAGGTCGTTCTGATCGTAGTCCGTTTCAAAAAAAAGTATAATGACCCTTTAGTAAAATTAAGCAAACCTTAGAACAATCCTTTTTGTTAAGATGATCTACGCTTCGTCTGGAGACATCGATATTGCGGTTAAGTACACGGGCAATTCATCTGGAACAATGCTCTACAGTGTTATATTCAGACGGTTGTTATGAAAGAGAAGGTAGCAATCAATAGATAAAAGAAATTTACAATGTGTAAAAACTGTAAATATCATTTTGCTCAACTTATTGTAAATGGACAGGTAATATTGGACAACTTGCTCTACATAAAAAAAAACAAGATAACCTTGTTTTATGCCAATATACACACACTTGATATAAGACATAAAAATAATTTGTTGGTTGTTAAGACACAATTACCTACCTCCGACCGTAAAAGAATGCATCATAAATTCATTAATATGTTTTGAAGCTAATTTATTAAAAGCATATTTAACAGTAGTGTAGTAAGTCCCTATTTTGTAGAAGAGTTCGGATTGGCATTAGTGGAAAACAAGAATAAACTTGTATGTATAAATGGTATATTTTGAAATGTACTTATACCTTATACCATCTTTTTTTATGGTTTTTAAAACTATTTGTAATTTAGTATCTAATATTTTACTTAGTATTTAAGTATCTGTCTGACGTGTCATTTTTGAGTGATTTTAAAATGTAATTCTAATGATTTAACACAAAATTACCATCTTAGCCCATAAAGGTAATTTGATGTTTTATGAAAATCGTTTACCTTTTCACTAAAGCATTATTAGAACCAGTAAAAAGAACAACTTAACACACAAAAATAAAAAACTTGTAAGGGGTATAATATATATTTTTTTCTAGATACTTATGAAGTTTTATTTGATGACAGCTTTGTAAAAGTACTTAAATTCAACAAAATGTCCAAAATGACTGTTGGTAAACCTGTTATTGAACCTTTATTTGATCCAGTTAGAAGTACTAAACAAGAGCGTCGAGATAAAAAGAGAAAACTTAATGTGGCCGCTTATTTCGGAAGAAAGTTCGTGTGGCTAGTGTAGATGAAAAAAAGACCAAAGCTAGTCTTAGTCCTGTTGTTTCATCAGTGGATGATTCATACATACCACCTACTTCTCAGGATGAAACCAACGTAACACAGTCTCCAGTTAGTCAGTGGCAATCGACGTAAGTATTTTTTTATTATTGTATGAACAAACAATTACTTTGTAACTTTTTTCAAATTTATGTAATAAATAATCAGTTGAAAAACTATTATATCACTGTCATAATGACATGACTAATTTCATTACAATTTAATGTTTTAAGATGGGAAAATGGTAAACCAGTAGGTATAGAATCTACAATAGATAGTGTTGATGGGCTAAGAAAATCAGTAATTGTACCTGATCCTCGATTACCTGCTGGCTGGGCCAAACACCTCTCTCAAAGAGTGTATGGCAATTCTGCTGGAAAATGGGATACTATTATTGTAGCGTAAGTTAAAATATTCCTAATTTAAGATAGGTGTTAATGGTTGCACAATTCATTAAACAGGTGTTTTTTAAATGTAAAATTATTATCCAGATCAAAAACCTAATCCCTGCAATTTACTATTGGCTGGAGTTTTACTTGTAATTAATCATTTAATAAAAATGCAGGCAAAGATGGACATGAAGGACAGTCCTTCAAAATTGCTCGTTCCTAATTTTAAAGAGCATTTCACAAAAGTGTATATTTTCGAAATATGGTTATCTTTTTTGGTCTAATTACATTGGTAATTATTTTACGCTTTTTTACTGCTATAAATATTAATAAGGGAATATGTTACCATTAAATAAGCATATTTTATATATATAATAAGCATATTTAGTTACGACGTTTTTACATACCTATTTTTCTAGTATTTGAGTTACGTTATAATACTAATAACACAACTAGTGGTTCATGAATCTATAACACATCAAGTTTTTGTAATAATGAAAAACAAGTAAATTTTTTTTATGAAAGACCTTGATTTAGCAGGCTGGTGAGACTGAGATCTTCTTTTAAGGAAAGCAATCCGTTGGACTTATTTACTTATATAGACGTTTTTCAAGGAAATTGTGTCTCGCAACATAGAATGAAAAGTCCGTGAAAGATTTTCAAAATATGCTAAAATTACTTTTTCATTGGATTTTTTTTACCTTTTTGTCATCAGACCATGTCAAAAATGGTTGTATATTTTCTCACATTTTGATCGCAACTTTTTTGGTAATAGCGATGGTGTGGTACGTACTGCGGCAATTTTTACGTCTAAAGCGAGACTTTCGGAATCGCTCATCGTAGTTTTTAAATAGATTTCCGTGCAAAAAGTAATCGCAAGTAAACGCAGGACGAACTGACTTTTTAGAAAAAACAAATGCCTACTTGATAATCAACGTTTGTAACCATGGTCCGAAGCACGTAACAGTTCCCCACATTTAAAAAAAAAGTGACAAATGTCATAGTTAAAGGTGTTAAAGGCGGGCAACTAATAAACGAACATTAAATTAAATTAATCTCTTATTTGTTTGTAGATAAAATGTTATACAGCATACGTATGTTAAAACGTGACTTCAACATTCGTTTTAATCTTTCACACTCGTTGTTGTAATCATATTCATAAACGCACTTGGTTAATTTAAAATACTTTTAAATAAATCCATATTTATGCTACTGTATTGAATAAAATAACATACTAATTAGCTTTTAGAAATTTCTACAAAAACAAAATTAGACGTTAAAAACAACATTTATTAAAAATTATATTTAAACAACAATTAAAATAAGTTATTTTTATGCAGTATTTGTTAGATACAACTTAAAAAAAAAGACATATAAAGACAGTATCTAATGAATTGTTTCATGACAGAAAAAAAATTGTTTATTTTTAACCGTATATGTAATGTTGACATTGTAGACCTTTTTAAAATCTTAAAAGTGACACATTTCTGTATATACTTTTACATTTTATCGGGACGGCAATGCATATGCCTGTCTAGGCAGGAAAATGCGTTTCCGTCCTCGTTTTTTTTATTTCCAAAATTAATTGTTAAAAATTTATATAGTCCTGGAGCCATATTAAAATTTGGTCAATTATTTCCTCTTAAGCGATAATTAGTAAAATGCATCAGAGTTGTATCATAAAGCGTGAACGTCAACTGCGGTTCCGTTGGTGTGATAAGTGGCGGTAACCTCCTACGCAGGAAGAAAAAACATGTTCAGTCATTTCGTTCCAAATAAAAAAATGATAGTGAACGGGACTCTATCAAAGGCAATTAAAGTGACTTCTGGCGTACCTCAAGGATCACACTTGGTACCAATTCTGTTTCTCATTTTTATTAATGACCTTGAAGACTTGTTCAAGAACTGCCAATTTCTTCTCTACGCGGATGACTTAAAAATTTAACATATTGGTGTATAACAAACAAAATGGAATTAAATATCGCAAATTGTAAGGTTATTTCATTCTCAAAGAAGAAGATTCTGATTTTACATTCTTACTATATTAACGACTTAATTATACCCAGAGCAAATTTGATTAATGACCTTGGAGTCATATTTGGCACTGAATTAAAATTTAATGACCACATAAATTACATATTTGCCAAAGCATTTAAAATGATGGGTTTTATAATGAGACGTTGTTGGGAATTCTCAAACATCCAGGTCTTGAAACCCCTTTATTATTCATTATTACGGAGTCACCTGAAGTACTGTTGTATTATCTGGACACCATGCTATCAGACTCATGTTAAGCGAGTTGAACGTGTTCAAATAAAATTTGCAAATTTTCACTTTATATGCTTGGAATGGATTAAAGTTTTTTATCGCACCACCAGCGACTGCATTTATTGGGTATTGATAGCCTCCGTAGAATTTTCCTAACTATAACATGTGGATTTGAAATAATTAAAAATAACATAAAATAATTAATTCTTAAAATATATTTATATGTCACATGTGAGTTAACTCATTTTAAATACAGGCGCGCAGAAGCTTTAGGCGCGCTATTTAAAATGTGTGCATATACAAAAACTTTAAATAAACCGATCTTTAAAAAGAGCCTTTATACAAAGAGAGTACATACATAATAAGAAAAATGTCTTTCAGAAAGCGTTTTTTTTCGGTTTTTGGCCGACTATTTCTCTTAATATATTATAATAATATTAAAAACATAATTATAAAATTTGTTTTTTAGTCCTGATGGCAAAAAATTTAGAACGAAGGTCGAAGTCAAGACCTATCTAGATCTACATCCGGAAGTTGAAGCCACTATAGATATGTTTGACTTTAGTATTTATCGTAGTGGTCATAAGAAGAAAGCAACTAAACCTAAACAAAAATTAACAGTAGATAGTCAACCAACAGAACAACCGGTTAATGAACCACCAGTTGAGGAATCGTCTAATAAAGTAGAAGGTATTTTATTTTCTTAGCTGTACATAATTAATATACTAAAAACCCATTAAATATAATATACAGTGTGTCTTCTTAGGTTAGAACCATATGGAAAACTTTTTTATTAATAAGTTTACGAAAAAAATTATTCTTTATAAAAAGTTCTGCATGGTCCAAAACTTAAAATGCAACCATTAGATATCAATTTTTTAAGCCTCATACGAGGTTTGTCAAAAAATATGAAATTTACTCAAGAGTAAAGTACCTTTATTTTTTACAATACAGAAGAATATTATAAAGTAACGTTATTTTGAATTAAAAGTTATATCCAAATATGCAATTACCGCTATTTAGCATGAAAATTTAGGATTGGTGATTATTTACTAATAATTTTTTTTTTCATTTTTTCTTCACGATTAAGTAAATTTGCCATTTTTACTGTAATTTTACAAATACAAACTCACTCTGACGCACAATGTCAAATATTTCATGTCAGCGCATCCTAGATTATGTTAAATTGTACCAAGCCAGAACAATTAATACGGAATTATTAGTAAATAATCACCAATCCTAAAGTTTCATGTTAAGTAGCTGTAATTGGATATTTGAATATAACTTTTAATTCAAAATAACTTTACTTTATAATATTCTTCTGTATTTTAAAAAATAAAGGTACTTTACTCTTGAGTAAAATTATGACAAACCTCATACACGGCTTAAAATATTGGTATCTAATGGTTGCATTTTAAGTTTTGGACCATGCAGAACTTTTTATAAAGAATAACTTTTTTTCTTAAACTTAATAATAAGAAAGTTTTCCATATGGTTCCAAATTAAGTAGACACACTGTATTATTTTGTTTTCTATATTATTTCAATTGCAGAAAATTTAAAAAAAGCCTTTCTATTTAAAGTAAAATCTTTCCAATATTCCATATTCGTACTAGGCCAGTAATGTACTTATTTCAGGTTCATACCGCTATCGCTGGCAGTTGTTACTTTATTTGTCCTTTGGATACGGAAAAGTGTATAGGGTTTTTTCTATTATTCAGTTAGCCTCGTTGATTTCTTAGTAGAAATGCATAGTTACGCTTGGCCTAAAGTGAGCTTGTATCCCTCGGAGTCAACTGGTAAAGGACTAATAAATAGGTAAACAGTTTCTGTTTGTCCTCCGACCAATGAAGTGAACGCAATAAAAAAAACTACATATTTTTTTCCGGGAACGCGGTTGGAGGAGCCGTATCAACTTTTTTCACCCTCGGGGATCAAGGAGAGACTCACGACCAATTGATGGGGTCCTTCTTCAGCGGCTAAGCGCAGTGAGGGGTTAAGGCCTAGATTTTTTGTCGTTTTTACGTTTAGTGTCGTGCACGAGGTTGTCTTTCTAATGGCAGTTGCGCGAGCAGCGTCAGACTGACAGACAGCAAGCTGGTTGTATGCAACACCAATAGCAGTCCTTGGTCGGATTACCGTTAATTGTGCCTTGCATCGATAAGAAAAACATTTGAAAAGTTTAAGTTTTTGAAAAGTTCGCAATTTCTGGGGTTACAGATCCCGACTGTCCAGAAGTCCCACCGACGAAGATTGGGAAAGCTCACGTTGCTCACAGCGTGTGTCTGGAAAGAAGGGATCTGGCATTTTGTTGCCAGAGGGGCAGAAGCCAAGAAACAAGCAATGCAATTCAATAGGCAGACTGCCTTAACGGCCTTTGCCACGTATAACAACTCTTTTCGTTAGACAAGCGATAGTAATAATTATATAAATTCTAAAAAGATATAAATTATTAGTGAATATTTCATTTGTAACTCATGCGTAATTAATAAACAATTTTAAAACTTGGAACATTGCATAGCCGGTCTTCTAATGCTACATTTACACGCTTGCAATGACCTGGCAAGCGCCGATAAGCTCCAAGCCTTTACAAATGCTTAGATGCCGTTTACGCGCTTGCGAGTGCGTTAGTGAATTCCAAGCGCTTGCTGCAAACTTCTTTGATTTGTGTTCAAAAACCGACACCTGCCCCGATCGGCGGCAAGCTCACGCAAGCCTAGCCAAACACCCCGTTTACACGCTTGCGTTTTGTGGAACCTTGTCGCGATTTGCCAAGCCGTTTTTCTAATGAATATTTCATTTTTTTTAATGTTAATTTGTAATAATGCGTGAACAAAATATTAAAAACTTTAAAACTTAAAACATTGTATAGCCTGTCCCCTAATAAACATTTTATTTTTTTAATGTTAATTTGTAACTAACGCATGAAAAATATAAACAATTTTAAAACTTGATTTCTTAATCGTCTAAATGACACTACCGCCTGAGGGTGAACAGGTATCCGTATTAATCTGTTAGGTGTTTATGGCACGGTAGACAAACAGTTTCTTGAGTTAGACTTGCAGAAAATAGACGTTTTTAAACTGGAAATGTATCATTTTAGATCAAAAGATATGCAAGAATTCAAATAATCACATAGAAAAGCATGACCTACATTTGAGTTAAAAAAAAAATAATAAACTGACCCCTAGCAGATTTATAAAACTTTTAGTTGTTTTCCCATCATCATTTTTAGATTCGGCAGAAAACTTACTTAAAATGGCTTTTTCAGTAAGTATAGGTAGAGTCAAAAAAGAAAAATAATAGCATCGTTACACCCTTTCCTGTTGCTTTTTAAGAAATGGCTTGATATTTGCTGAGATTTTAGTTATTTTTTTCTGTAGGCGACGTGACGGTAACATATGGCTGCGATGCATAAAAAAATAAGAAAAAATATTAGTTACAGTATTTTAAGATAAATTTGTCGTAAATTTAAAAAAAATACGTATGGTAAATGAATAATATTGTTATTTAATGTTTACCCGGATTATTTACAAACCTTTTAAATATGTCATTTATTTAAAATTATACAGATTCATTAATAAAAATAATTTTTGTTATAATGTTTTGTTTACTTGGTAAAATAAAAGTGTTAATACATTAAGCCAGGGGTAACCCATATCAAATTGTAGAATTAACAAATATAATATATTTTTTTATATTTCTTAGCTCAGGATACTGAAGAACCACCTGTAAGCCTTAAAATAATATTTGAAAATGATGCCTACAAATGTCCCATTGAAGGATGTGGAAAAAACTTTCGTCGTGAAAACTTGGCTTTAATGCATGTTAAGCATTATCATTCAGAATACACAAAATATTTGGATTCTACACCTAATGTGGCGGACTTGGCATATGCTCGCACAGTTGGTGAGAGTTTAGACAGATCTCCAGGCCCTTCTAAGTCTAGTGCTAAAATAGCCGTGGACAAGACCCCAGGTATTTATTGTTACTTGTAATTGTTCTAACGGTCTGTTTTCCAATCTCAAATACATAGTGCCTGACATCAGTTTAAGGCCGCTAAAAAATCATGCGCATCGAAAATTTGGATTCTTAAACGTCTATTCGACAATTTTTGCGGGTGGGAAAAATAAATTTCCGTTAGTAATCGTTGTAATTAACCTACCTTTTTTTTTAAAGATTGTTGTGTTAAAATCTTAAACAACAATTGATATTAAGTTTATTATATTATTTTAATTTTATACACAATATCGAGCAATATACAGGGTGTCCGGAAATACCGTTCGAATAATACTAGGGGTAATTCTACATGTTAAATTATGAAGAAAAGCTCATATCAACAAAGGTCCACAAATGCTTCATAAGGTTGCTATGGCGATTCAAAGATGGCACCGGTATATTGGTTTTATTTTAAATCATTTGAACTGTTTTAGATAGCCGTCTGAGTTTTGACGTATGAGTAGCTTTTTTTATTATTTTAATCAGGGGCATACCGACAGGGGAGGCATCGATTTAATTTGTTCACATTTTATTTAACGTCATATTTTTGCAGTTTCTTTAAAAATCTGATTCCGCTGTATAAATAACATAAAAAAGGTATTCTTCTTTTCTTGTTTTCTATGGTAGCGTAGTCCATGCTTCTCTATATTCACTATGTACAACAATGCTGTAAGTTTTCTTGACATATTTTATGCACGTTGCAGGTACAGTTTATCAACACTAGTTACACTTAATTAAGTTGTTAATAATTTTCTTGTTAAACTTTTTATTTTTTATGTGTACACGATGTTCACCTTATGAATAAGTGAAGTTACTATTTTCACTATTTCTTCCCATCTTACGTCTGTATATCTTGTCGTTTTAAGTGATTGTTGATAGTTTCTAGGCACCTATAGCTATTTTCAGTCCATTTCTTTCTGATGTATTTATCCATTCCATCAATATTTTAGACCTTATCTTTTTAAAAAATACTGTATTTATCAGTGGATTTTCAAATCCTCGACCAATTTTATGGCCATCTAACCTTCCTGGTTTTGCAACAAAATCAGTTTTAGGAGGCTGTTTTTCGGTCGAAAGACATTTTCGAGTTTATCAATGGCTTTATTGTCATTTATATTATTCTGTATTCGATTTTTACTTTTTATATTACATTTATTTATAGTTTACTTTTATTCGCGCACATTTTTATTGGTTATATCAACTTCTGTATCTTGTTTTTCTCTCCTTAATAGACACAATCTCAACAAAAAGCTGTCTCGGTTTTTGTAGGACTTCGTTTGTTTGTACCATTACTCGTATTATACAGGGTGTAAAAAGTATGATGCTCATAATTTTAATGGGCGATAGTGGAGCTCAAAACAAGTCGAAAAGCTCATATGACATATGTGTCAAAACTTGACAGATTTTTGTCTAAACGATGTCAAAGTTTGAACTTTGAAAGCAATTATTTTTGAAAACCACAAACTTTTGTCTTAATCGCTTACCAGTAAATTCATTTGCTAATAAAATAAACTAAGCCTCAAATGTTTCAATCTACAAATAAAAAAATAAATAAATAATATTAATAACACTTTTTCCCCCAGTTAAAAATGTAATAAACAATTGGCAACAGAGCCAACTAGCTAGAAGCCTTGTGTAGTCAGTTGTATATACGTGTTCAACGGCCGCGATATTTTTGGTCGGGAAAATGTGGATATGTTACAAATTTACAACTGTAGTGTCCAAGAGTTTTGAAAACGAGATGCGTGCAACCTAGAAATTTTATTCGTTAAGCAAAATAAAAAAGTGCTGTTTTAAAACATAATAATTTGTGCTTAAAAATAAATATTTAACCTATTTGTGGTGAGTACAATTATTTTTTTAATTACAAATATTAACAAAACAATAATGTATTGTTTTTTACATAAATTTAATTTTAAATTAAGTATCAAAATAAATTGCAAAAAGTAATTTTTATTATTTGTATATAAAAAAAAAACATTTCTTTAAAAAAGTGTAAATATGCAAAACTCGCATAAAACGTTCGACTCGCTTCAATGAAACGGGCGCGGTGTTGCCAATTTTTTTAAACTTTGAAAGGCCATATTTCGAAAACAGTTAACTTTTGACCCATATGTTTTTGGCTTTTTCGACTTGTTTTGAGCCCCACTATCGCCCATTAAAATCGTGAGCATCATACTTTTTACACTTAACATCAACGTTAATCCCATATAATAAGTTCAAAAATACATATATGCAAAAATGTATAGGTTTGGTTTAAGATTCTTAGACGAAAATCTGTATTTTTATTAAAATACCTTACGTTTTTTTTTATGCAAACATAATTATTTTTGTCTTAGTGACACCTAAAGTACCAAAAGTGATATCAACTCCACAAAATGAATTAAAAGCGGAAGGGTCTTCTGTTGCTGAAAATAAAAGTAAAGACTCGGAAATTATAAAGTTGTTAAATCAAAAACCACCTGATATCAACAAAGATATTCAACCTCTACCATCAGGTAAGTGTTTGAAATTAATTGCTTATTTAGTGATTTATAATTTTTTTTAGTAAATTACTTGGCCTAACATCCTTCTTTACTTGGTTCCCATCCATATTATTTTTTTCTTATTTGTTATTTGTCAATTGATTTTGAAAAAAAAAATATGTATCATACTATATTTGTTTTTGAAAGTGGTATACTTTTACGACCTTGTAGCATTAGAAGAAAAAAAGCTTTATTCAGTAATCTAACGATAAAATATTCAGAAGGGTGATTTCCCAGGTGTTTTTTTTCACAAAAAAAAAATAACATATCTTGAAAACTGTCCTTTTTCCAAAATAGTTAAATGTATTTTTTTGTAATTTTTAGAAAATCAAAATGTCTTGTGTGATTTTTTAGGTTTTAAACGTTTACCATATAAAAATATAGTCGTTTTTCCAGAGGCATGCACATAGACACTGGTATAATAATATTTTTAAAAATACAAGCATTCCACTAATGTTTTTAAAAAGAATCTTATTTGTGATTCTTAATAAATACCTGATATAAGATGTCTCTTAGCATTTTTTTAGTTACAGCTTAATTTAGAAGAAAAATAGGTATTTTAATAAGAACGTATAAAAAATAAATTTATCTAGAATATACACATAAATTGTTTCAAGGATTAGTAAAATGGTATAACTCTAATAAACAATAATTATTAACACGTTAAAAGAAACACTATTTTGAGAATTATTATCCCTGTATTATCGAATGGAGACGTTTTTCTACATATATGTCATCATAAACTTTTTTCATGAAAACACTTATAGTCCAGTAACTGAAGACTTGAAAGTACCCAAAGCTGTAAATAAATCTGTACAGTTTTCATTTGCGGCGCAATTTTTAGGGCTTCGGGATGCTTTCGAGCGAGAAAAAGTTTATCACGATTCCGACGTGGGAACTCGCTGAAAATGTCCCCCCAAAGTCCCAAAAATGAGTTTCCCGCGAATATCTGCCAAAATATGCGAATAAGCGAATTTTTGTTTCGACAAAAAATGAAGATCACCTCGAAATCTACAAAAATGGTCCTTACCATTTTTTTCGCAAAAACGGCCGTCGAAAAATCCATAATCGCGTTTATTCTACAAATTTTCTAGAACTCCGGAAACGGCTAAAAAATGCAGATGGGCAAAACAATTTTTTTATCAGAACGCAAGAAAGATGGTGAGGGAAATTTTCTGGGATCATTGAACACTTGCTGAGGTCTCATTATAAAAAATAAATGTTAATAACAAAACATTTTTTCAAAAAATATCAATAAATTAATGAAATAATCTCAAAATATTGTGAAAAAAACTTTGACCGCTTTTTTTTTAATATTCTAGAAAAATCAGAATAGACCCAAACTCATATGCAATGATAGGTACGGGTTTTTCCATTCCAATGAACTTTAAGTGATTGAAAAGTGTACATTATTGCCCGAGTTATGGAACAATTCGTCCGCTCGCTTAAAAGTGAATCCATGAAGATAGCGGCATTCTAGCGGTAGAGCGGCAGCTGAAATGAGGGGACTTTTGGGTCCCGTTATCTCGAAAACTATTGATTTTTCGAACAAAGTTTTAAAGATCATTTTTGTAGACTACAAGGTGATCTTCATTTTTTGTCTAAACAAAAATTCTCCAATTCGCATATTTTGGCAGATATTAGCGGTAAACCAGTTTTCGGGCCTTGAGGGGCCATTTTCAACACTTTTCCACCTGTTAATGTTGATAAACTTTTTTTCGCTCAAAAGCATCCCTGAAGACCTAAGAATTGCGCCACAAGGAAAAACTATGCAGATTTATTTACAGCTTTGTCCCTTCATTTACTGGACTATTAAGAAATCACCCTCTTGAATATTTTAGATTACTTAGGAAACACTCTGTATATATTTCCTAGTTTTTTAATGTTTTATTTAACAATTCCAACTTTATGTTTGTTTTTGTTAAATCGAAAGTTTAAATTGTGTGTACTTTAGTAACAACCAGGGTAGATAATTAGGTCTTACACTTTTTTTTAACTTGCATTCCTAGGATTCTGAAGGGTCAAAGAACCAAAATTTACAGTTTTTTATTAAATATGGCTATGGTATGTTATATAAAATTTTACAAAAATCTTTTGGTAAATTTTACATATGATAACATATCAGGAAAACACTAAAACTTCGTTTTCCCTTTTGTTGTTATAAACATTGTGCAACTTAACATACATATTATGTGTGCTTTTTCGTTTGAATATAACTAGTTAAAATTCTGGTTTCTACCTTTTATCAGTTTATAATAAATTTTCAGGACTTCCATCCAACATGTATCCAGATATAAAATTAAAAGACCTTCTTGGAAAAACTGAAGATGTACAAATGCGCGACGACATAAATATTAAAAACTTGTGTTCATCAAGACCATCGCATGGTATTAAAACTTTGCTTCCGGTACGACCTACCCTGCCGAATGATGATAATGATGAAAAATCCGGAATAAAACGTAAGAGAATGTCTTCTGAAAATCTGGAGAAGGGTAAGTGGTTGCTACTATACATTTTTATTTTAAGTAAATTTAAAATAATTTGAAATTATATACTGTGTTAGTAAAAAGTACTGCAACTTTTAAATATTTTTAAAATTAAAACAACTAAAATTGGTATCTGGGGTTTTTGGGTATGTGGAATTGAACAGTGCTTTTGACACTTATACCAGTTTTGCACTACTATAATGTTTTTGTTATCTTAAATGATATGTCCTATATTTTTAATGCATTTAATTGGCCACGCAAACGTTACTACTTCCTAAATATGCTCATTGATCGTACCTAGGTACCTAGCTTCTTTAATGTTCTGCATTTTAACCCTTTAAACATAAACAATTTTTTGTGACCTTAAAGAATTAAAGAAGCTTTCTTTTTCTCAGAGCCCTCTCGAAATCCTTTCTAATATATCTGAAAGTTTATTTTCCTCATTTACTCTTATTATTTATTTTATCTTTTGCTTTAAGAATATTAGTTAATTTTCGGTTTTTTTAGAGTTTTAGTAACATATTTTTTTCAAGCACTCGCGTTAAACCCAACAAAAAATTAAAAATAATAAAAAATATCTGGCGTACTGACTGTATAATAGTAGTTAAGTAACGCAGTAATTGAACACCTTTGTATATAACCATATAATTTAAGAACAAAGAAGTTGTAACATGGGTCTGGTAATTTACCATCAATGTTTTTATATTCAGGGATAAAAGCAATAACTTACAAATATTTATTAGTAAGCTTTATTTTAAAAACAAAAAGCGACAAAGAAGAAATTGTTTTATATACAGTATATACTTACCAATATTTATATAAATATATTTTATAAACACATTTTTTCAAAAATATGTTTATAAAATGTAAATGTAAAGATGGCGTCATTAAAATACTTCATATACAGATAAACCTTTTATTTTAAAATTACTTAAATTATTGCTAATTTAGATTGAGATCCGATTTCTTTATTATTACAAAAGTAGAAAAGGGGATACAAAATTCCCCATAAAAATGTTTTTTTAATGTTTCTTTAACGAATTTTGGACACAATATACTTTATAATTTTTAGATATGAAGAGTGTTTGTTGTTTTGTTATATCACTGTTTGCACAACTTATTTTTAATTAATTTAAAACACTCGCGCCTAATACTGTGATTTAAGGTAAACCTCCTCACCAAGCTATGCCTTTGTCGATACCCGAACATCAACAACATCTTCAACAACAAATTCAACAATCACCACCTCAACAACCGATACAACATTCGCAATCTCAATCAGAAGCATCAAATTACCAAAATAATCAACAAGCACATCTTAAAACGGGATCAACTTATTCTTCCTTACCGTCCGCCTTTGATCTAGCGCCACCTCCTGCAGGGCTTGATTCGACTCAGGCCCCTACGGTAGCCCAATTTGATGGCGTTATTATTGAAGGCGGTAAAATTATCAAATTAGAACGTATGAAGCAAGAAGAAATCATCAACTGTACGTGTGGTTTTATGGAGGAAGACGGGCTGATGATCCAGTGTGAACTTTGCCTTTGCTGGCAACATGCCTATTGCAATAATATACAGAAGGAGAGCGAGGTGCCTGAGAAATACACATGTTATATTTGTCTCCATCCATTAAGAGAAAGGCGGTCAGCAAAATATTTGCACGATCAGGATTGGCTAAAACAGGTAATTAACTATAAAGTTCATTCATTACTATCATTTACCAAAAACTTATTTTCCTTTTTTAAACTGTTGGTTAGCAATTACTTCCCAGTACTGACATTATTGCATATTTATTTTTGAGAAGTTGGTATTATAATACTTCCCTATTTTTATAAACATATTAGGATGACTTTATGATTCCTACACAAGTACAAAGACTACAGAGAAAATATGTCCATCTGTTTCTAGTTTGTGTGTTAAAATAGTCCTGATAACCATTAACAAAAACAAAATATGCAGATATATTATACAAATACTGTTAGAGTGTATGAAAAGATATGTACACATTAATTAAATATGTTTGTTTAGGTTATAGAATTTTAAAAAAATAATGATTATTACACATCACACCTCTTTCCTTGAGACTGTCTGTGAAGGGTTGAGGCCTAAGTACCAACGTATCGGTGCATTGGCGTATCTGCGGCGATGTTCCAGGGGGTGCCTGGCCCGTGAGATGCGATGTCTGATGAAACCAAGATAATTGCCAAATGTACAGTCAATAAACACGATTTATTTATCAAAAACCACAATAGAGCCATACCTTTTTGCACGAAAATGATCGTTATTAAAGGCACATAGAGTGTCCACATGTATAGCTCTAGTTGTTGCCTACTGTACGCACTAAAAGTAATTTCAACTTGAAATTTTGTGGCGTGTGGCATACTCCCCTATGATGGCAAGCTAGTAACCATACCTTGGTGAAAAGACAAAGGACCATGCAATTTTCTTATGGAAAATGGGTGTCGGTCATTTTTTTAAAAACTTTGCGTACTGATACTTCTCAACACGCTGATCAAAAGTCTCCATGGGTACAAAACCCGAAAATCCCCCAACCCTCCCAAAATCACCCACAAAGGTCACTGGGGACTTTTTGATAGCAAAGTCTATATGATCTGTGTACGGAAGAATTCATATGCAAGTATGGGAGGGTTGGACTTTGATTGAGGGGGGTGGGTTTAAGGATATTGGATAGTATTTTGTTTTCCTTATCATGGGAAAAAATTCGGTTTAAACTGTTCGAAATCCGTTACAAGGCCTTGGGGGAGGGGGTAAGTGGTTATGCAATTATTGGGGTTGGAATGGCTTCGCCCCCAGTCAGGCGAGGAGGTATTGGGGAGGGGGGTTACATACCCCGTAAGAAATCCAGGTAAGGGGATAGGTTCTAGCTTTGTAACTATTTAAGTGGCTACAATCCAACAACACTATCCGAAAATTCCGCAAAGCAATCGACCAAGTTATCAGTCATAATCATCCTACTGACTTTTGAGGGTGATTTTGGAGGGGTTTGGGGGATTTTTGGGTTTTTTGCCCGTGAAAACTTTTGATCAGCGTGTTGAGAACTATTAGTATGCAAAGTTTGAAAAACATTGACCGAAAACCATTTTCCATAAAAAAAATTGTGGGTTCCTTTGGTTTAACTTATATTTTTATGGGTGGTGCATTTGAATATAAAGTTTATTTTTTGCTACAAGAGGTGAAACAAATGCAGTTTTAAACTAAAATGATGAAAAAAATAAACTTTTTTTATGTTTAACTCGCGATAACTTTGCTGGCTCCTAATATTTCTTTTAGAAATGTTTGCTACATTAACCTGTTACTTTTTGTTAAAAAAATATCTTTAAAGTAAGTCTGGTCAGAGTTGTGAATTTTTTAAAATACTTGTACATAAGTTGCAACATTCGGACGTAAAAGTTGTTTCACAAAGTTTATAACTTTGACTTTTAATCTGCATCTTATTAAAATATACACTATAGGGAAGTTTTATGGAAAATCGTAGTCCTTAATATCCAATAGAAAAAATATGACATAATTGGGTATTATCCATATATTTCAAATAAAGCAAAATACACATAAAATCTTAGGAACGAGCCCTTAGGTCAATTTTATAATCTTACAAGTCCGTATTATAATAGAGCCAGTACCAAATATTTCAGGTCCAAAAAAAATGGGTACAACGGAGAAATTTAAAGGGACCGCGAAATGACTTGTGAAGTCACATTGCATATAAATACAGATTGTTTACATATTGATTTCGTCTGTTTCCTGCTGCTGCGGTAAATCTCGACTAAGCTAGTATTTACTTTAATTTTGTGTGGCTAAATAAAGTGTTTTTTATTCATTATGGCTAGCGAAGGATTTGTCAAGGTTTTCATAAACAATTTACCCTCTGTGGATATGTTTATGGTGATGGATTACATTAAAAATGGCGAACGTTTTAATTCAGCAGGAATCAGAGATGCAAAAGCAGCATTATAAGTATTTATTCTATGTGTCAAATAAAATAAAACATCTTTTTACAATACTTGATGTTTAAGCCAAATTTAAAAAAATATTTTCAGTTAGGTATTCATGTGTTTCTTAATTATAACCCCATTTCTAACATACGTTAAACAGAAAAATTCTTTTTTTGATTTTCTCTCGAGGTACACGTTCAAAAATTTTGTTTGGTGTACTCACAGATATGCTTGTGCAAAGGGGCACAAAACACCGCTTATTTTGTGATTCGTACATATTTCTCATTCAAACAGACAGACAGTGTATTAGATACACGAATGACGCTTTACTGTTTATATGCGCCAATGACCTTCAGAAAACTTGTTTTGGCGCCAATTCTTGGCGTTTAAATTTTAAACGGCAGTTTTTGCTTAAAATATGTTTTCACATTTTTTTGAGGTTACTTACTATACGATTTATATGCATATATGCTATCAGAGTAAGGAAGAGAAGTTTGGTTTTAATCTTTGGTGGAATAATTATCAAATTTTGGTACTTATCTTTTTTTTTAGAGTTCAAAAAAAAGAGAATGTTTTATTAATGGCATTATATTGGACTTTATATTTACAAAGAGTGTTAACCTAAAAATAAAACTTGATTATAACCCCTTTACAAAGTATTGTTAATTTTTGGATAAAAAAGAAAAACAAAAACTGAAAAAAATAGTAATTTGACTGGTAAAATAAATATAGAGTGTTGCATTAAAAAAATCCAAGTTTGTGTAATAACCTAAAATCCTTAACTGACAGAAAAAAAGTCAGTACCCTACCGAAATTTACATAAAAATTTACAAAATATGGTCTTTTAAGTTTTTTTCTATCTCTATTATTAACCGATATACAGGACCCTTCTAAAATCAACAAAAAATTTAAAACAGGCTGTTTTAAAATTTTTGTCTCCAAGATGAATCAAGTTAGCTCCTGATGTGCAAATGTACAAAAAGAATTGCTCTATTTCTTACGGCCTTTTCGATGAGTTTTCAAGGTATTGAAAAAACTACAAGAGAAATGATGGAACATTCTCTAGTTAGATTTTCGAAACCACTGCAATAAGTGAAAACAGATCCTTTCTAACTTGATTCGTTTTGGAGGTACAGGGTGTTTTTCAACTATTTGCGAATCTTAGTGATGTAGAAGTAAATATTTAATTGGAGTTATGTTTTAAAGAAAAAATAAAGAAATTAAATAAGTCGAAAATGTTTTTTTCTGAGCTTCTTAAAAGGACTTAAGGGATTTTTTTCAATTATGATAAAAGTATAACAAATAACATAAAAACGGATGTAAATCTTTTGTGCCGGAATATGTACTGTTTATTTTTATGGACGTTTTTTAAAATTTGCGACTTAGGAATTCTTTCTTTACCTTGCAAAAACTGACAAAATAGAGATGGGTCTACTATTAGAAGGGAGATTTATATAATTTCTTGCAGATGGAATTAAGGAGCCAGAGAATTTCTTGATATTAAGGGAGAAAATAAGTACCTGACCTGCTTAACTGTATATATTATTTTTGATATTTTATGAGAAGCTTTTTAAATAGAAAGATTGATAGGTGGTTCAATAGTAGAATTGGCAAGAAATTGTTTGGCAAAAAGTTCGATTTTCTTTAAGAGGTAGAATTAATATCGCCTTCAAAATTTAGGGGTGGAAAAAATTAGGACAGTTTTTATTGATGGCAAAGGGCTTCAAATATTTTCTTCCATTTAAGCAAGTAATCTTTGGTCTATTAGATAGATTCATTGTTTTTGTTTTATTGCTGCGATACTAGCAGAATTTAGGGTGGGTAGTAAAACAAAATCAAGTGAATTTAAATTAATAATTATCGTTAGGAATGCAAGAAAAGTAGATGTATTATTTGATATGGTTGATGAGCGGGTAACTAAAGGTCTCAGCAGCTCTGCCTTGAAGAGTCAGTTTTTCTAAATACTAACCACTTCCTATTATTGAAATCACCAAGAAATATTACGTCAGTAGATCAGCACTTTAATGATGGTGAAATTTTGGCCTTGGAGGACATGGAAAGCAAGGCTTAAACCATTTCCATACATATAATGTTTTAGATAGAATGGTATTCAAAAATGGCCCTTATTTGGCTCAATATGTATATAGTAAATTTTTCTAACAGAAAGTTAGTAAGCAATATTTTTTTTAAAGTATGGATTTTTTTTTAATTTCATGTTTAATAGAAATATAGAAAAATAATGAATGTTGTTAATTTTTTCTAGGGTGTGTTACCAGTTGCTTCCTACAATAGCGTAGATGATGGGTTAAAAAAGCGCTTTGAAAAACTGAAGAAATGTCATGATATATCTGGAGGAATATTAGAACTAAGAGAATATATGCACACATTAGGGGTTAAACTTAAAATTGCAGAGTAAGTAAAAGTTTTAACTTGGTTCTTATCACTCCTTTTTATTTGTATTAAAACTTGAGATGTTTGTTGCATATGAAAGAAACATGTACAAAAAAATTATATGTTCTTGACATAAATATTAAAAATAAGTCTCTCTTTGCCCACTTTTTGGTTGGAAACTTTAAGTCAGTATGTCAGTAGTCAGTTAACCTAAAACTGCAAAGCAAAAATATAAACTAATTGTTACATCGCCAACCGATATATAAGAGGCCCAATACAATCTGCTTATGTTACGAAATAAATACTTGATAGATTTATTAGCAAAAAATTCTATTAAAATATTTAGCTGTATACAAAAAAATTAGTTAAATAAAGAGACTGCTTAGCAAATGATTTTTGTATCGCTAAGTTTTATAGTAGCACAACCAGTTACTTGGCAAGTCTAGTAATTGCAAACGCTAGATAACTTATTACTTCCAATTTTTCCTACTAAAATATATTTTTCTTAATTAAGGCCATTGGAGCAAAAGTGGCCTAACGCAAAAATCGCAAAATTATGTTTAATACAAAAATTAGTAACTTATAAGGTATATTAGGATAAAAATGGTCTATGCAGCTTTTAAAATGTTGTCAAAGGTCGCACAGGTCATTTTTATCCTAAAGTATACGTTATAAACTAATAATTTTTGTATTCAAACACAATTTTGCAAACTGTGGATTACAGCACTTTTACTTTCATAATTATCTTAAATGTAAACAGTTTTCAACAGATCGCCCTAAGTGTATAAAATACATTGTTTATGTAAATTAGTCCTAGTTTTGGGCATTAGAACATTTTATACGAGCCATACAAATCTTGTTTTTTCAAACTGATCTTTAATCCCTTCGAAATTATAAAGAGACGCTGAAGTATTCTATTAAAAAAAATTGTTATAGGCAATGTTATTCCGCTCTCCTTTGTTATAATTAATATGGGCGTGTGAATGATGTAAATTTTATTTAGGAATTTCCTCTGTTAACCTTTAGATCTAATTATGTTAACTGTCTTGTGCATAGGCTCAACTCTGTGCACGACAAAGTCGACATAAAATTTTGTATCCATCTGCTTACCAAATATATTTTATACTAAAATGAAAACGGTGGTATAGGGTTGCCTCCGAAAAATCGGCCAACAATCACGGTTGCCAGGCTTTGAAGTTTAAAAATTATTATTTCAAACATTTCTAGAAGCTTTATTTATGAATTTGAAGAGAAAAATATTTGGTAGGTATATATTCTAATGTTAATTAATGAAGCATACCGGGTGACAACGCCTTTTATTTTATTTGCTGAAAACATATCGTTCTCAAATTTAAGAATGATATATTGGATCATCAATGGCCGAGTTTGGATATAATACCACTTACTTATCACTTCCGGATTAACCGGACGTAGCGTGAATTTTGATATTTTAAATATAATATCCTACATATTTTTAAGGTTTCAAGTTCTACAAGACATTCCTGTTATAAAACCTGTATTCCATATATCATATACCGATCTTTGTTGGTTCTCGAGAAAATGAAAAATTGAAAAACCACTGCATACATGCAGTAATAAGGGAAAACAACTAAATATCAAACAAATTTCAGTGTGTTTAATTTGACTCTCCTTGAAGACTATCTGCTGAAGTCATATTAATAATACTTCCTGCTTTACCGGAAGTACTACAAAAAATGACTTTCATAATAGTATTTCAAATATTTTAATGGCACGTCATATATTGAACATTAACTGCTTAATGTGTGGTCGCTTAGACGATTTCAGTCGCCATTTTCTCGAAAACCAACAAAGATACCTACTTACCTAGGGTTCCGCCTCATTACTAGATCTTTTTCTTACTTCTAACCTTAAACTCTACCAAGCATTAGTAACTGCTCCTCTTGGTCGCTTAGGTTATGGCTTAGTCACTATATAGTCACTCTACACATTTTGAGGCAAATGATTGCATGCCGCCACGCACCGTCTGGTACTACAACTCGGCCGACTGGGATGGTCTAAAAAAATTCGTTGCTACCTACCCTTGGGATCCCACCTACTTTTCCACTCACGATCCTTACAAAATTTTTCAAACAACTTACTGAAACAAATCAACTGGGATTGAGACCTATATTCCTGATAGCAAAAAGAACCTCAAATCTTCAAATCACAAACCGTAATTTTCTAAACCCTGTGACAAAGTCAGACTTTTAAAAACCCAAGCTCACAAAAAGTTTTTTTAAAACCCTAGTCCCAAAAATTAACATGCATTCACGCAAGAAATTAGTATAGTCAAAATATCTTAGAAGCCAAAGACCGTTTTAACAATCGGATAAAAGATAAAGTCCTTTTTTGCTGGCAGTAAATCCTTCTGGTCCTGTGCCAAAAACATTAGTCAGAACTTTGTACAGATTCGTTTCCACTCTTAACCTTTGAGATGAAATTGTTTTTACCACCAAAGGAACAGCCGAACTATTTACCAAACAATTTGCTTCCATTTCTACCGTTGATCCTTCCGTTAATCTTCCCCTTCCAACAGTTACCCCTGTTCCTCATAAAATGCCCAATATTATTTTAAACGTCAAACAGCTCAAGCGTATTCTTTCTTCTCTTAATACCAAAAAATCATCTGGGCTGGATAGCATACCAGCATTCGTTTTAATAAATGTCCTTCCGAGCTTGCACCCATCATAACTCGCCTCTTTCGAATCCCTTACGACAAGGGCATTTTTCCGGAGAGCTGAAAAGCTGCACGTGCGCAACCTGTCCCCAAGAAGGTATCCAACCCCTTCCAACTATATACCTATATCTTTTCTTTCAGTTGTTTGTTAGGTAATGGAAAAAATGTATTAATTCCAAAATCTTAAAGTATTTGAAAAAACAACATTTTACATGACAGACAGTATGAATTCCATCACAAAAATCCACCACTGCCTATCGTCTTTTCTTTGTCTCACATAATTGGAACAAGTTCCTTGAGTTTCTTGGTGACTTCCGGATCGTTGATTTTGACATATCCAAAGGTTTTGACCAGGTGTGGCATGATAGGCTCCTTAACAAACTTCCGACCTACGGTCTTCCACCTAAGCTTTGTTTTTCGCGCTCCAGTTTCCTTTCCGATCAACGTATATCAGTTATTGTAGATGGTCATTCTTCCAGCTTTTACCAATTTAATACTGGTGGGGTGTCCCAGGACTTAGTACTGGCACGAATTCTGTTTCTTCTGCACATTATTGATCTTCCGTCTTCCACAATCAGTCCTATTTATAGTTTTACTGACGATAGTACCGTCCACACTAATATTTAATATCTTATCTCTCTCTCTCTCTAAACCTGATTTGCAAAACAAGTGCAGGGTAATGCAGATATCTCTTTCACAAAACCTTAAACTAATCTTTTATTGAAGCGCCAAAAATCTGGTCCAGTTTAATGCCTCCAAAACACAATCATGTTCGCTGTCGCGAAGAAAGTCTGCCAGTGCTCTTTCATTACATATGACGGACCAAGTTCTGCAGAAAAGAGTCATTCAGTCTTGTTAGCATTACTTTTGGAAATAACCCTAACGGACACAAAAACATTACATTTATAGCATCAGCAGCTTCAAAAAAAGATTTTTCCTATTTCTCGTTAGATGAAAATGCGTTCCTTCATGTGTTGTGTATTTTGTTTTGTTGTCTTTTGTGTAAAGTAAACAATGTAAAATGTATAAACAAGGGAAAGTTAGTATATTTAGTTCAATAAAAAGTGGCTTAGAATCTGCCCTGTAGTCTGCTTCGTTTATGACAGGTATACCTCTTTGTTGTAAACCAAAAATACTCTTACTATTTGAAGCGTGACCCCAAGCAAGCATTGCATACGTAGCCTGTGACTTAAAACCTAAGTAATATGCTGTTAGGGCAACGTTTTACAAAAGTGTTTCTAATAAATTCTGAAGTGCATACACACAGGAAGCCAGTTTTTTTTGATACATACTAAGTAATAATATGCTAGTTCCAACATAGTTTAGGATCAATGTGCTCAGAAAACCAATCGATTCCGTGTTTATTTGCTCTATTTGCTTCAATATAAAATACATATGCTCTTTTTTTGCCTAATTTAAGATTAGCTGGTTTGCTGTGAACCAATCAGTAACCCTCAACTGTGTATCTGTCACCTTATTTTTCAGATGATCAAAATCGTTATCCTGCAATCCTTTGGTTGTATCGTCCGCAAAAAATGACACCGTATTTTTTTTTATTTTTCCGAATATTTGATATGTTACTAAAAGGGCAAAAACAAAAAAAAAACTAAATGACGGGAAAAAAATTTTAGGCCCTGTATAATGTCAATTCTTATTTTACACTTTTTTTCCAATTTCATAAACAAAGTCGTTGAAAATTTTTGGAAATTGAAATAAAAATATGTAATTCCATTTTTGGGTACACCCTGTATCAATTAAATATATATTTTAGTAACTTACATATATTACATCATATTATCTATATAACTTCCAATATTTTTTTTCTATTCAAGTTCATGAATAAAGTAGCTAGAAATTTTTGAAATTGTAATTTTTAAACCACCGTGTATGCAATAATTTTATCTTTAGTATAAAATTGCGCAGTCCTAAAAATAAAATATTACTAATGTTGCGCAATATAATGTATAAATTACGAATATTTTTTTATACAGTTGATGTAATTGACAATCAAAAAGAGATCATAGATAAAATGTATTTACAGAAAGTCATAAAAAATATCTTGTATAAAATTTATAAATCATTGTACGATACAAATTTAAAACGCCACATTATTATTCTTTAGTTTTATGAAGTGTTTGGTGAAGAGATCTCATATACCTATTTATCCCTTCTAAAAAAACTTAGGAAAATTATTTTACAGTTTAAACATTTTAAAAAGGGCAAACAAAAGTTTAAAGCTAGAATGGCCATAAATGCGAATTACGTCGGTGGCCAGGTTTTTTTATTTTAAAAATCCAATATTTTACTATAAATTTAGAAGAAATATAGAGCATATTTCTAACTGGATATTATTATACCCTTGTCAAGCACGTTAGCCAGACCAAAAAATATTTTGTAATTAAAAATGTATTTACTTTTGTATGGTTTTTGCCAGGACGTTAATGTTTCCGGCAATTTCATTGTGGCAAATCTCCGTATTTAGGAGATTCTTACCGTGTTTATTTTTTCAGGGCAAAAAATCATCCAAAACTTTATCTGTGGTCCAAACCTTGGGAAAAACTACAGCTACCAGAAAAATCAGATGTAAAAATGGAAGAAACATCGGACGTAAAACCAAAACTGGAGAACGTGGATAGTCGGTATATCAAAAATGAACTTGGAATTGGTAAAAATGAACATCAAAATGACTCAATGCTGATGATGATTTTAAAATCTGGTAAAGAGGATATGCCTATGCTAAACATGCATAATAACATGGCCCCGATTATTCCGCAACCAGAAGCGGCCATAGATTCAGATGATTGTAGGCTGAATCTTTTAGATCACATTGCACATGCTGAGTCCCTAATTGAGGAACGATTGGATGACTTTGAGAAGCAACTTGATTTGCTTGAGGAAGGAGTGAATTTAGAAGCGGACAAAGATTATCCTAAAACGAGACAAACATTGCAGTTATTAATGCGGGACCTTGACACTTTAAAAAGGTTTAGTGAGTTATCAGTGGTTTAAAATCAAATAACCAGTTTTTGTTACCTTTAAATATGTTATTTATTATGTTTTTAATTGTATCATATAGGATTTCAGAAAATAATTATATCATAAATAAAAATTAGAATTTTAACTTTATGTAAATGTGTGTTTTATTTAGTTATATTTTGTGCCGGGTGACCAGCTAAATTCGAGCGCTGGCTCTCACAAGCCCTAGTATTAAACGTTTCGTAAAACTATTTTTAATAATTGAAAATCATTTAGGGAAAAACTTAGGAAATGAGTAACATTTTTTTTTGTTTGAATGGTTCTAATACCTTAATACGGCTGAGATAGGAACATTTTTTATGATCTGAAATAGTAAAAACTACAGTCAGCTACAGAGAAATTTTGGATTTTGGCCAGTGTTTTCAAATGCTAATAAAGTTTTAGACAAAAAAAATGTACTTAAACATGAGTCACCTTAGCAGTGTGCAGATTTACACATTTGCCGCCAGTATGCTATTCAAAATTTGCTGCCTCTACCGACTTCTACCATTATATACCTACTTACACAATAATCTACAGGGTGGCTCGTTTATCTTGGGACACTACCTTATCTCATAATATACATAAGATACAGAAAAAAGTTCCATCTAAAAGTTTCTTAGTTTATATTTTAACAATATTTTACTTTTGTATATACAGAGTACTTCATTTTCCGTGGACACGTATCAACTTTCTTAATTTAAATAGGACACCCTATACAGTGCTTTCATTTCAAAACGAACCACCCTAAATATCTTTAAAAAAAAACACTCACCAAAAAAACAAAGAAACACGTCGATTTAGATATACAGGGGGAAGTTTAATTTCGTATTTGATAAAATTTTATCGGTCGCCTCCTAACCTCCAGTTAACCTCACTTTGATATGTCAAATGGCAACCCCCATAGTGTGACACATCATTGTAAGCGGCATGAAATTTGCTATCCAACAGTACTAAGAAACTTTAAATCGATGGACGTAGAAGCGACTTAGAAGTAAAAATGTGTGTTAATTAGTTTATCGTGTTCAAATAATTTATTTTATCAAATGCTCAAAATGTGCGCCGTTATTGGCGAGACAAGCTTGTTTTGAAATTCCTGCAGACTATTTTAGTGTGCATTCATTCCAATTATTATTTTTTGTGTTACCTGCTACAGCAAAACACTGCAATAGCACAAGTTTTTAAGACGTTTAGAA
>JAHBCN010008140.1:0-40211 GCA_019359885.1 Listronotus oregonensis
GCTTTAAAAAAAAATATACCATCATGATGTTTTGCTAAAAAGTCTATTTATTTGGGGCTTTGAAAATTCAAACAATGTGGAAACCGAATAAAAAAAAAAAAATCAAATAAATACCCATAAAATATTGCTTTTCAAGAATTTTTCTGTTTCTCTCATTAAAAATATAAAGAAAAAAAGAAAAATTTTTACAGATAAAAAAAAATTTTTCAAAAGTACAGTTAATATTTTATTTATTATTTTCTATCAAAATGTACCGGGGTTTGTGGTTGTTGGGTTAAATATTGGTCGTAGAGAAAATTATCCGAAAGAGAAAATTTTCGTAAATAAATTTCTAGGGGACAGAATTGGGAGAAATCGCAAAATGCATTTCGCTTGATGCAAATTATATTAAACATAAAAAGCAAAAACAACGTTATTTTTGAATGTTTTTTCGGGACCCTTTGGCTTTTTTGAGAAACTCCATTTTTAGCCAGAAGAAATTTCCCTTATAATGAAACATCGTGCAACCTTACGTTAAATCAATCAGATAATTTTTGCACAATAATCTTTTTAATCCAATTTTATTTAAAAACAAAATTTGGGATAGAGTCCAGAATATGAAACTTAGACATTTATTTTTTTGCAAATACTTGAAGTTTTAGGCTTTTTACCTTTTTTTTTAATAAATAAATCGGATCATTTGGGCATCCTCAGAAAATTTTAAAGTTATGAACATTTTTTTGTTTAAAAAAAATTAACACCTTCGCAAATTTTTCATGAAAAATTTTCTAAAATTGCACATCTGTCATTTTAAGCCAATTAAACAATTTTTTTAACAGTTAACCATAGCAACCTTCAAATTGTTTGGATTTTTTTTTCCCCCTTTTGCCTAGGTAGGTAGATAAACAAAATTAATAGGTGTAATTTTTTTTTTCCGACAGCTAATGTCAGACTTTTTCAAATTATATTTCAAAAGAATTTTGCGGGAAAATTGTCTTACCAAATTTCCCGCGTCCTTGGAATGTCCAGAAATTTTTTCCCCCTAGGCACGCATTTTTCAAAAATTTTTCCCCTCGCATGAAAAAAAATTTTCCCTTTTAAAAAATTTTTCGAAAGCACTGGGAACGTTAAAGGTAAAAATAAAAAAAAGGACTAAAAAAGATGCTTTTCTTGATATGTCTTTTTCAATCAATCGATTAATTGCCAAGATACAAGCGTCGATTTAACAGGCCTTTACGGCAAATGTATATTTAAAGAAAATCGCATCTCCTCTTTAAAAGTGACACGGGTAACTTTATTATTTTATGTTTACCTATCTATTATTGATCTAAAATACCTTAGAAACGGAATATGTTATGATAGCAATAATACCGCTATAAAAAAATTTTATAAGCGGGCATTATGATAATGCCCGCTTATAAAGCCCTAATGCGCTAATAGGGAAAATTTTTATTGCTTACCCAAATTTTATTTCTCTAAATAAAAGATCATGTTTAAAAAAAAATAATTTTTTCTTTAAACAATACTAAAATTAAACTTTTTTTCCCAAAAAATAAAAATTACAATTTTGAAATGCCCCGGGAAAATGTAGCTGATCCCACTATAGAATGGTCGGTTTTTGGATTAGCAGGGTGGTAGCACTAACGCTTTTTTTAAGAAGAACATCCTTTAAAAAATTTTTAATACGATAGGGAAATTTAAACTCGGAATTAACTGAATTGGCAATCATTTTGGCTACTTTGTTTTTGGATGAAATATTTCCCTTCTATATATCCTTCAGCTACTGAAGAGCTTTTCCATTTCCCATGTTGTTTTAGCGTTTCAAACGAAGCACCTGCCTCAACAAGTAAAGTTGACGATGTGCGACGCAAACAGGGGCCCGGGTTTAAGCTTCTGCATTATCCATTTTTAAAAAATTTTGCGATCAATGTTGGGACGCTTCCTATGGTTTTTTTTCCCTGGGGTTTTACTGTAATCGACCCCTTTTTATAGGTAAGAAAGAATCTTCGCCCCTTTATTCCAGCTGGTCTTAATGTTGTGTACTTTTTTATTAAATTTAAAGCGCCTAAATCTTTTTTCAATGATAGTAAAACTTTTGAAGTTGAAGTTTTAGTTTCTGGTACCTTTATAACCAAGACTGTTTCTTTATTTTAATGTCATCAATGGTCATTTTGACCAACTCATCTCGTCTTAAACCTCCAAAAACCCCCATTACCAATATGATTTTGTGTACCAAGAGATATACGGGAGCCTTTTTAATAAATTTTAATATTTGTTCTCCTTCCAAAACTTTAGACTTCTTGGGGACGACCTTTCGACTTAATTTTAAAAAAAGATAGAACGATGGTATTGCGAAATGTCTATTTTCATAGACCATCAACGTAGACCTTGGGGTGGAATACTTGGTCCAGAGGGGTTGGGACTGTATTTTTTCCGACTAAAAATAATAAAGTTTGTTAAACATATGATTAAAATAAAATCAATAACTTACCAGTTCCTGAAATACCATTAAAAGTTTTCGGTTATTTGAAGAATTGAGTTCGCATCTTTCCAAATACCAAATATGCCATACTCCCGATCATACTGTTGCCTTGATTTAACTGGAAAAAAGATTTTCGGTCGCTTTTATGGCCTTTTCTCTTATTTTTTGTGGAATTTCTTCCATTTTGAGCAAATCGTTAAAAAAAAATTGCCAACTGACTAACTGACGGAAACATCAAAGTCAAACTTAACACCAGTCATTATCTACTTAAGTATACAGGTACAGGTTGCAACTTTTTTTTTATATTGCGAGTAAATAATGAAATTTAGTCATTGAAAAACTTTTTTTGGGTAAAACATGCTTGATGCCCCAGGGTTTTAGGGACTAAAACCCCCCATCAGGCGAAATCTAGCCCGGGTCGGGGCCCCGGGCTATTTCGACCTTCAGGGCATTATAGTCCCAGTAACGCCCTTGATACATAAATAGCTATTTTTTTTAGAATTAAAATTTTAAAAAACATATTTGATTGGAATATAAACGTCAAAGTGAGTTTCCCTAATTAACTTTTAGAAGTGGGAACTTCTAAGGAATTGCTAGGGAACTAAATTATGCCGAAGTCAACTAAACTTTTTTTTTTTTAATAAAAGCGACAACAAAAAAAATAAAAATTAATGTTTTCCTAACTTTAAAAAAAAAGCAAATTTAAATTACTTTAATAATTTACATAAAAAAAGCCAATTTAAAAAGTTTATTTAGTAAAACTTATAAATTAAAAGTATTACATATTTTCCCTTTGATTTACTATAAAAGTAGATTTCTTGAGTTGTGTCACTTTTAAAAACAGAGTGCAAAATATCAATTTTTTTGCGCAGGCTTTTTTGGAATTATGATCTTATATTTTTTGTATACAATCAGAATTTTTTTTTATTTGTTTAAGCAATAATTATTTAAACGATCAATTGCCAAAACAAAGCGTTTACTGTTTATTACAATGAAATTTTCCCAAAAAAAAAAAAGATTTTTGGGGTTATAAAACTGTTTTACATGAGTGGTGAGATGTTATATAAAAAGTAGTAATAAACGCTAGACTTAGACAAAAATTGATTTTTTTCTGTTTTGGCATGTCGATATTTATTGTTACCTTTCCTTATTTTTGTAACTTTCTCAAAAAAAATAAATTAATTCCGTTGTTACTTAAAATGCATACGAATTTATTTTTCTCGAAACGTATAAAAAAAGGGTAATGATTTAGAATCACGGTCCCACCTATTTTTGGCCAAAAAAAAACCCAAAAAATATTGATATTGACATTTTTTTTTTTTTTTCATTTTCTCTTATTTTACGGCGGACCTTTTAAGAAAAATTATTTATAAAATTCGGTATTAATTTTTATTTTTGGGTTAAAAATGGATATTTTTTTAAATTTTTCGTCAAAAAAAAACATCCATTTAAGTTAAGCAATGTTTAGTGATTTGTTTTATATTCTACGTGCAATGACAAATATTTTTTTTAAGTATTAATTTTTGGGTTTTTCAATATATTTTTTTAAATGAAAAATTTACATTTTTTAATTTTTTTTAAAAACTCTTTTTTTTTAAAGAATTTTAGAATTAAAAAAAATTTGATAACTACAAAAAAATGTTACTTTTGAAATTTTTAAAATTTTTCATTTTTAATAAAGATTAAAAAAAAAATCCGTAACTGAAGACCTGAAAGTACCCAAAGCTGTAAATAAATCTGTACAGTTGTCATTTGTGGCGCAATTTTATAGGTCTGGGATGCTTTCGAGCGAGAAAAAGTTTTTCACGATTCCGACGTGGGAACCCGCTGAAAATGGCCCCCAACGCCCCAAAAAAATGGGTTTCGTATTCCCAAAATAGGGAATTATAAAATTTTTGTTCAAAAAAAAAAATGAAGTTTAAAATGAGATTGCCCAAAAACGGCCGTCAAAAAATCCATAACATTCCACCCCGAACAGATATTCTAGAACCCGAAAACGGCTAAAAAAGCTTTTTTTAATATTCTAAAAAAAATTAGAATAAACCCAAACTCACTTTAATAATAGGCGGGGGTTTTCCCATTCCGATGAACTTTGAATGTTTTAAAAATGTACATTATTGCCCGAGTAATGGAACAATTCGTCCGCCCGCTTATGGAATCCATGAAGATAGCGGCATTCTAGAGGTAGAGCGGCAGCTAAAACGGGGAGTCTTTGGGCCCCGTTATCTCAAAAAAACCGGTTTTTTAAAAAAAAATATTGGGACCATTTTTGTGATTGAGGCCCCCTTTAATTTTTTTGAACAAAAATTCCCCAAATTCGGTTTTTTGGCAGATATTAGGGGAAAAACCCATTTTTCGGGCCTTAAAGGGCCATTTTCAGCCCTTTTCCACCTGTTAATGTTGATAAACTTTATTTCACTAAAAGTATTCTGAAGACTTAAGAATTGCGCCACAAGGGAAAAACTGTACAAATTAAAAAAAAAAAAATTCTAAGCCTTTTAAATTAAATTTTTTTAAAAAAAAAACAAATTATTGAATATTTGTTTAATTATATTCTTTAATGCGCCGAAAAATAAAATATTTAAAAAAAAAATTTTCAATGTTTCGATTTTTTTTCCAAAAAATTTGGGGAGTCGCCATTCTTAGCAATTACCGTTTACATTTTCAAAACGAACCAATAAAAAATGTTAATTTGGCGTTTTTTTTTCAGTAAAATTATTTTTTTGAAGGGTTTTTTAGATTCTATGAAAAAAATTCATAGGATATTTAGTCTCGTTGGGTAAGATAACCCCATAACTATGTTAAAAATGTACGAAAATTTTAAATAATTAACCTCAAGTGCATAAGTCCTTTTTTAAAAAAATCTATAAATAATCATTTATCGTTTTTAATTCTAAAAAAAATTTTATCTTTTTTTTTTCAAAACATTAATTGCATTTTTTTTTTGACTTAATGAAAAAAATTGTTGCTATAGAAAAGTGTTCTAATGCAATTTGCTGCCTTTTTCGAAATAATATTGTTTTTATCTTGAAGGTTTTAAATAGTCTAGTTTTTATGTATTTATGTGTTAGAGAATTAATGGCTTAAATTTTATGGATTTATGGGGGGAAAAATAAAAAAAAACTAGCAAGCAGGAAAAATTAAATTTTTAAAAAAAAAAACAAATTATTTCTAAAATGTTTTTGGGCTTAAAAAAAAGGGGTTTAGAAGAGTACGACATCAGTAAAATTTATTCTAATAGGTATTCTAAAATGCTGACAAAGAAATTGAAAAAAACCCCCAATTTGCTAAAAATTTATCCATAATCTTATGTCGGTTAATTGCTTTAGAAGTTAGCAAACAATAACATTTTTGTTCCAATTTATTTTAAAATACCAGACTTTTTTTAAATTTAACAATGACCAGTTTTTTTTTTCGTTTTTTATTGGGGTTTGCTTAGATTCGTTCAGTCTTATTGCTTTTTTGGTATTTAAAACACCTTTTATATGTCCAGACTGACATGGAAAAGCAAAAAAAACTGGAAGCCTGGGAGAACGCAACAGGTAACCTTTGGGGGACCAGGACATTCGGGAATAGAAGGCAAGAAAAGGATGAGCTAGCGAGACATGGATCATCCACCCATATTTTGGACCAGAACCCCCCTCGAGTGACTAGAACCACAGCACGAGGGCAAACAGGGAATGGATCCGAAACAACACGAGGAATACTGGGAAAACCCCAGTAGAATAAGACATGGAAAAGCTTTATAAGGGGCCCATCCAAAAGAACGAAGGAAGGAAGACAAAGTAGGGAAAGACTGCATAACATTAGAGTTGCTAACAGGACACGATACCTAAGAGTGACACCAACACAAGGCATTGAGACCTATATATTTCCCACACTAAAAAGAACCCCATAACTTCAAATCACAAACCGTGGTTTCTAAATCCTGTGACAAAGCCAGACTATTAAAATTCCAGCCACAAAAAGTTTCTTCAAAACCCCAGTCCTGAAAATCGACAGGCTAGCATCGAAGCGAGAAATAGTATAATCAGACTATCTAGGAGCAAAAGACCGTTTTAACAACGTAAAAGTAAAGTTTCTCTTGCTCGGGCATAAAGCTTTCTGGTCCTTTTCCAAAAATTTAGCCAAATTTTTTCCTTTTTTTTCCACCCTAATCCTAAGTGGAATTTGTCTCTCCCCCAAAAAAAGCCAACTATTTGCCAAAAAATTTTTTTTCTTCTCCCACCCTTTTTTAATATCTTCTTCTTCCAACAAATTTATAGTTTTGCTGACATAGTACCTCCACTCTAGTATTCAATTTCTTAAGCCCCCGTGTAATCCTGATTTCGAAAACAAGCGCAGGTCAAGCAATATCTCTTTTACAAGACCTTTTAAAATTATCTTGGATTGGGGCCAAAATCTTGTTCAGTTTAATGCCTCGAAAAAACAGTCAGTTCCGTCGCAAAAATTTGAAATGCTCATCCCACATATGAGCGGCCAAGTTCTGCAGAACAAAGATCGTTTAATCTTGTGGCGTTACTTTTGAGAATAACCTCAACTGGCACAAACACATTTTATCCATAGCTTCGGCTGCTTAAAAAAAATTGGGTTTCTCTTCCAACCAGAAAGTATTTCTCTTTTTCCAATCTGAAAAACTCTGTATGTATCCCAAATCAGACCCCCTTTAGAATATTGTTCTCATGTCTGGGGGTGGGTCCCCTACAACATTTGCATTCTGGGCTCCATTCAAAGAAGAGCCCTTCGTCTTTTAATGATCCAACGCTCACAGAAAGGCTTCCTCTTTTGCCCACCGTCGAGCTGTAGGGGGTCTGTCGCTCTTCTATAGGTATTTTTGGCTTTGCTCAGAGGAGTTGGCCAGTATAATTCCTTCTCTGGCAGCTCCCAACAGAGCAACACGTAGTGCAACTTTTTTGCATCCTTTTACAGTTCAGTTAGAGAGGCCCCAACTTCCGCTTTTTTTTTTTCATCCCTAGGTGTCAAGATAGGAACCGTGCCCCCAGGTTTTTTCCTTCTCCCCCCAATCTCCAAAAAATTTTAAATCCGGGAACAAACTTCCTCTCAAAACTGAAGACACCCACGGTACTTAGACGGCATCAGCCTTCGTGGACTTTGTTCCCAAGGAAATTTAAAAAAAAATAAAATATTAATTTTGAATCATAAAAAACAGGATCATTTGGGCAACCGAAAATAAGCCCACAGGAATATATCAACCAACCAGTCTCGGGTTATACAGACTTGTAAAAACAAAACTAAGGGGGGGGGTTGGTATAAAAGATAATGGGAGAGTAGGCACAAAAAACCCAAGAGGCTGCGCTGCCTCCGGTAGTAAAACAAGAGGCTCCCAGAAAGAAAAAGAAGAAGAAGAAGAAAGAAGAAGAAGAAGAAGAATACCTCCTGTGCGAAGACGTGTCGTGTATCGTCAATTAAGTGAATTTAAATGAGGTAGAATAGTAGGTCTACAAAAGGGTAGATTCATTTCGGAAAATTAAAAGAATCGTTAACCGAGATGCTACAACAGCGTTGCGATTTTGCAAGAGTGGTATATTTATCGTCGGGGGAACACGCCGTAGCACTGGGGCCTTTAAAAAAAGAACCATAGCTCATGTAAAATGGCTTTTAAGGTTAGTGTTCTTAGAGACAGCTTCAGAGCAACAAGCGCAATTGGACATAAGTGGATGGTAGCTACGAATCGACAGATATCCTTAAGATCGATTAATCAAAGAATCAGAACGTATAGGCTACAATCATGCCGTCCTCGGCTTGTACTACCAATGACCAATAGACATAGACAGCTTCGTCTGGTATGGTGTCAAGAAGGGGCTCAATGGAATGAGGGAATGGAATTTCGCTGTCGCGAAAAAGTTTCCAAAGCTCATCCCTTACATATGAGGGCCAAGTTCTGCAGAAAAAAGAGTCGTTTAATCTTGTGGCGTTACTTTTGAGAATAACCTCAACTGGCACAAACACATTTATCCATAGCTTCCAAAAAAGATTGGATTTCTCTTCCGAGCCAGAAAATATTTCTCTTCTTCCAATCTGTACACTCTGTAGTATCCCAAATCAGACCCTCTTTAGAATATTGTTCTCTTTGGGGAATGGCGTCCCCTACAACATTAGCATTCTGGACTCCATTCAAAGAAGAGCGTTCGTCCTATTAATGATTCAACTCTCACAGACAGGCTTCCTCTTCTTGCCCACCGTCGAGCTGTGGGGATCTGTGCTCTTTATGGTATTTTCACGGCTTCTGCTCAGAGAAGGGCCAGTATAATTCCTTCTCTGGCAGCCCCAACAGAGCAACACGTAGTACAAATTTTTGCATCCTTTACAGTTCAGGAGAGGCCCCAACTTCCCGCTTTCTTGTTCCTTCATCCCTAGAGTGTCAAGACTATGGAACCTCTGCCCCAAAGTTTTCCTTCTCCTCCCAATTCCAAAAATTTAAGTCCCGTGTGAACAAATCCCTCTACCACACTGAAGACACCCACGGTACGTTAGTACTTAGGCATTAGCCTTCGTGGACTGTCCCAAGATAAAAAAAAAAATTCAGATTGTTTCTTTTTTGTAACATAGATAAGGCAACAGCCTAGAAGGAAACAGTTTAAATATAGAAAAGTTAATATTAAAATCACATACCTCAAACTTTATAAAAACTGGAGTTTTTTAAGCAAGATTTCTTTTGTACTCTACATCACGCGAAGCTTTTTGTAATGCAAAGTCCCACTGATTGTTTGCACACTTTTAATCAGTTTTAATCACCATGTTCCCGCTTTTTTTTTTTAGATGCTCGCTCCAACTGTTAATTTGCCATGCTAATTTTTCTATTATTCTTTATTTCTTTTAAATCGTTTTTTCCATCCTTCCATCGAATATACATAAAAAGTCAATAAAATTTTTCGTTCCCATAGTTGTTAATTTTTCCCGGCGATATACGACTTTATCGCCTTTTTCTCAAGGTGTATCGGTTCGCCATTTTATCTTGATGGTATAAAAAAGAATTTTAATAAAATGGGAGAAATTACTGGAAGGCAATTAAAAACATGAACACAGTTTTAAACATGCAACGTAAGGTTATGTAAGATTTAATTGTGAAATGGGTGGTGGTTTGCAAGTTTTTAATTTTTCGTGTTCGTTCTAATTTTGCGCTTGGATTGTTTACACGTACGTATAAAAAAAGTTGGATAACATGTAAAATATACCGGATGCTCAAAAGATATGGAAATTTGCCTTGAAAAAGGGGAAATGTTTTACACATTAACTTTGTGAAGCCAATATATTTGTTTTAATATGTTCTGTAGTTTCGTGGGGATTTATATTTGAATAGGTTCTCGTTGGGTTCTCGCGAAAAGTACTATAAGGGTGCCACAGATTCGAGGATGCATGGGGATTTGGAAACCGTAAGAGATACAAGCGAAATTTAAAGTTGCCTTTAATTTAAAACGCCTATTAAAATTGTAAAATTAGAACCCGGAGTATCTGGAAAAAACCGAAATTTGCCAATTTGTTTTTATTTTTTTTTTTGACGTTATTTAAAGAGATATGAAAAAACAAAAGACACCTTTCCACTTTTTCTTTCAAAACAGCCTTGAGATTTTCCGTAAACGTTTCGTTTTTGTTAAACCATCATCAACTTAATTTTTTAAATACGGACCAATTTTTATTCATTTTTTAAAAGCAGTTTCCCAATTTATGATAAATTTTTTTTCTCTTAAAAAACATATTTTCTATAAGAGACAATCTTAGACAAAGAACGACTCATTTCTTATAGGGGCGTTCCATATTTGAAATAAATTTAATTAAACATTTTTGTTTGGGATTGGGTTCAAAAAAATTAAATAAACAACCCGGGCCGTATTTTTTAAAAAAAAAAGTTTTGATGGTTTAAAGGGAAAAAAACGTCGTACGGGAAACTCTCTCTCAACGCTGGTTTTAAGTTAAAAATGGCTAAGAAAAAATTTTTTTTTGTTTTTAATTTTTAAATAACGTCGAAAAAAAAAAAGAAATCATAAATTTCGGTTTTTTTCATTCTCCGGAAATATGGAATTTTACAAAATTTTTAAAAGGCTTTGTTAGATAAATGCCAATTTCCCTAATTTAAATTTCACCTTCGGTTTAAAAACCCCCGAGCACCGAACTGTGGACCCGTAGAAGGAATTTTGGATGACCGGGGGATGAAACGATTTCTAGAATATTTCCCCAATAAACTAGATCGCCTGAAACAGAAGAAAAACCAAAAAAAACCCGAAAATTTTTAAAAAAAAAGACAGGTGGGCAAGTCTGCCAGGTAATTTTTGGAGAATTTTTGTTAAAAAAAAAATAAGAGCTTTGATCCAAAAGGGCCTTAAATTTTTTTGTTATTTTTAATAACGGAAAAAGTTATTTCGTCCCTCTCCGAAATGGGATTTCATTTTTTAAAAAGCGGGGGAAATTTGCCATTTCCCAAAATTACTTTTTTAAACAAAGCAGAATGGAAAACCCGTAAATTTGATAGGTTTTTGGGGCCATTCTGATTTTTTTTAAAAAGCGGTCAAAGTTTTTCTTTTACAATATTTTGCCCATCTGCATTTTTAGCCTTTTCCGGCTATCTATCCAGTATGGAATGTTATGGATTTTTCGATGGCCGCTTTTGCGACAAATATTGGTGCTGAGAAAAAAATAGTAGGGAGGAAACAACAGCGTGGGGCCCATGATCCATGTCCAAAGTGGAAAAATTACATCTTTTGGTCAGTATGGCATATTGGGTTTGCGGAGTTTGGAGACCTCCTTGACGAAAACAAGAATCAAAGTGAGGCTTATGATCCAGGGGCATGGATATTTATTACACGTTTGAAAATTCACCTCCCCTGAAAGCTACACTTTAGGGATGCCATACCAAGAATTCAAAGTGGAAAATAACGATGTCTATCAGCCCCGAAAGCCTCGGCGTGGGGCCTATGATACATTCAAAAACCCTCTCGGCTCCAGGTCTATAATAAGATATATATACAACATGCATATGAAATGGTAAAAAATATATCTTTTAAAGAGTGTTTGTAATTTATCACACCTAACCTGCATTCTGAAAAAAAAAATGCAATATCATCCAATTTCTCAAAGAATTATGCAATTATTGCTATTCTACCGCTATTATCTAATAGGTATTTTTAACAGAAAAGGTAGTTAAAAATTAAGCTGCTTTATAGGAATTAAGTATTTTAAAATTGAAATCAATTTCCCATAACATATTAAATTCTCACCATACCGCATTTAAAAGTGCCCACAGAGCACACAGTATCCAATAAGCATCAAGCAAGAATTCCTGATACAGGAAGAGATTTTATATATTGCATCGAGCACTGAAGATAATTGTAAGGATTGGTCAGATATCATAGAAGAAAATAATGAGCTTTAAGAATAAGATACCATTTATAATATATAAACTCCCTATTAATCTCAGTCGAGAGCGCTGCGCTCGCCATTAAAACAAAAAGAGGAGAAAAGAAGAGGAAAAACGCCGAACACACGGTATTTGAACTCGAGACCTTTACACTCGGTGTCAAACTGTTTCTTATTTAATCTGACGGCGTGGCCGAAGAAATATTTTACCTTTTTCTGCATCGTTCAATCATTCATTACTTGAGAAAGAAAGTCATGTTGAACTACTCGTAAAGTATAATACACTTACGTATGTGATGTATCCTATGTGTATACAAGGTTGATCGAAACAAGTGTACAAAGGAGTGATGAATTATAAAAACAAATTTTCAACATTTTCGCAACAACTAATGTAATAATATGTTTTTATCTTTATGACAGCCTACGAAAGAATGGTTTCTAAGTACAATAAGGGAAAAAATTAAAGGTCCAAAAAAAATTTCGAAAATTTTGGTGTTTTTGACAGGCTGTATTTCAGTGAAAAATAGAAGTATTGACAATCCAACAAAAGCATTTTGAAGCATTAAGATTCTAGTTCTCTAAACTCTAAAATGTTTTCTTTTTTCTTTTGAATGTGGAAATTTTTTTTAGCTGGACCATCATATGGGCTGGATTGCCTATTAATCGAGCTTCAATTTGTTTTTTTTTAATTTTCTGTAGGTCTATTACTCGCAGAAATATCGAATTTTGAATAAAAAAGGACCGTTTTGTATTTAACCGCCAATATCTTAGCAATCAATGGTAATATAGAAAATCGGAGAGCAGTTCCGGAATCTGGAATAAATTTCCTACAAAAAAGGGATCGTTTAAAAAATATGTTTTGTTTATTCTTGACATGAATATAAAAAAAAACAGGCAATTTACGATTTTTTACAAAATTATCTGCGCATCTGCTAATTTTGGTGATAGGACTAATATTGGACCAAGGTTATATACATTTCGATATACCCACAACAACCCTGTAAAATTTCAAATTGATCTAACGAATGGTTTTTTGGTTTTAAGCAATGAAACTGAAAAATAAGGGAACAACTTTTTGGACCCTGAACGTTTCACAATCATGTTAAAATTTATATATATATAAAAAGGTCCGCCAAATAACTTTTTTTTTAATGCTATAAAAAAGAAACTACTGAATATTTTCTCAAATTTATTTTTTTATTTGAAAGGACAATCCTTCCGGTTAATAATGGAAAATAATTTCATTCAAATGGCTGCCTCGGCTGGCCATGCAGTAGCCTACACTATCGGTCCAATTTTTAAGCACATTATTATCGATTGTGTGCAGCTGTATTTCACCAATGGCTTCACGAATATTGTCCTTTAAAGCGTCAATTGTCTCTGGCTTGTCGGCGTAACACTTATCTTTGACGGCACCCCACAAATAATAGTCCAACGGTGTTAAATCGCAGCTCCGAGGTGGCCAAATGACATCAGCTCTGCGGCTGATAATGCGATCTTCAAAAACAGGACGCAAAACATCGAGTGCTTCGGCTGTGTGGCACGTAGCGCCGTCCTGTTGAAACCAAATGTTGCCAATATCCTCCTCTTCAATTTTTGTGAACAAAAATTCGTTCAACATGGCCCGATAACGATCGCCATTGACTGTAACGGCTACTCCTTGCTCATTTTCGAAGAAAAATGGCCCAATTATGCCTCTGGACCAAAATCCGCACCAAACAGTGACTCGTTTTGGGTGCGTCGGCTTTCAATGTATGCGTGCGGGTTTTCGGCCCCAAATGCGACAATTTTGCTTGTTTACATACCCGCCAAGATCAAAATGAGCTTCATCTGAAAAGATGATTTTTTGGCAAAATCGGATCTTCTGTAAGTCGATCGGGCCCACTTGCGAAGGAAAACATTGGATGGTTTGGCTTCAACTCCTGAACCAATTGGACTTTGTATGGCGTCATACCAAGGTCTTTATGCAAAATTGTCTCAATGATGTCTCCGCAATGTTTAATTGTTGAGAACGACGTGAATTGATGTTGATGACGTTCACCAATTTCTGCCACAGCAGCAATATTCTGGGTGTACGCACTGTTTTTGGCTTTTCACGTTTTTGTTTATTGATGAGGATCAGTTTCTTTCACTTTTTTCCAAGATAACGAACAAGGAGCTGACGGTGCTTCTCTTCTTCCATAATCCGTACGCAATTTTCGACAATTCTGCAACATTACCATGATTTTAAAAGTAATGTCGCAATATTTCCCAGCGTTGTTCAAGCGTATACACAACCATATTCGTTCAGCGGAAGGATAAAACTAATTATCTGTCAAATCAAACATGAATAAGTGTTACCATTCAGAAATAAGCACTGTTAAAAAAAAAAAACGTTAGATGGCGGACCCTTTATTATATATATATATATATATATATATATATATATATATATATATATATATATATATATATATATATATATATATATACTTAATTTGATTTTTTTTTTGTCTAACAATGTCCAAATAATTTTTTATCCAAATGAGACTTTTATGGTAGACCAGAGAGCTAGCTGGTAAAAGACAAGAGACGGTGTAGTGAGGATGATATACCCCATCGAAGAAGATCCATTAATTACCCTTTTTGGACAAAAGAGCGTAAACCGAAGCAACCGACATGGTGCTTATTTGACCGATGGAGACACTCTGCTTCAATTCGATTTAGGTCATCAACTTTTTTTCAATTGAATTTAAAACGAAAGAACAAAAACATGAGTTGCAAAAGCTGAATTGAGTTGAAAATGATAAAACATCGTTGTGGTTAGTTGTGGTTATCGTTGCTTGCTGTTAAAACGTCAAAAAAACTTAAACATTTTTTATTTTTATTTTTAACATGATTTTAAAACGTTTAGGGTCCAAAAAAAGTTGACCCTTTTTTTAATATACAGGGTGTTGGAAAATGAGTTAGAAATTTTAAGGGGTGATTCTAATAGGAAAATAATGTTAGGCATTTGGCAAAATGCGGATCCCATGGTTACAAGAAAGGGTTCAAAGTTTTTTTAGTTTTGATTTTCCGCCATATTTCATTTATTCTTCCATCGATTTAGTTTATGTTCGGCATACGAACGGAGCCTTTAGTTTCTACTATTGTACGTTAAAAGCAGTTTTTGAACACCGCTAGAGGGCACTTTTTAAAAACACAAATTTTTACTCCCTATCTTTTTTATTTGGACAGATATTGAAATTTAAAATACCAGCTTAAAGGCAATTAAAAACTCGAATTACTTTCATCAATGTCGATAAACCCATTTAGCCAAAAGCGACATCAAAGTTTTTCAGTTTCATCCAAATTAACCATGTATTTAATGAAATCAACCAATCAAGTCGCCTTGTATCAAATAAATTTGACGAACGATTTTATAAGTATATTTATTAATAAATTTGTCAACAAAAAAGACTTAACACTAATTTAATATTTAATAATCTTATGGTACTTATAAAATTGATTCTTAAAAAACGGAAAAATTATAACATATTTTCGAAATGCCCCCCCCCTCATTTCTATACATTTTTTAATACTTTTTTAAAAAAATTTTATCTTATCGAAAAACTATACCAACTATATTTTAATAATATCACAACCATTCATTATCCGTTGACGCAAATCATTTATATCATTTACCGGCGTCTTAAAGACTAAAGCTTTTAAATGGCCAAAAAAAAAAAAAAAAAAAGAAATCCATTGGATGGGGTGGAGCGCCATCCTGAAGTAGTCGCATGTTTAATCTGGTTTGTAGGGAAACGTTTTCAAGCATGTTAGGTAGATCGTTTTGAAGAAAATTTAAATAAACTTGTCTATTTAACAGTCCGTCATTAAAATGAGGTCCTATTGGATGATCTACAATTCTGGCTCACACAATCAACGAAAACCTTTGCTGATGCTGTTTTTCTACAATGGCGTGAGGGTTTTTAAGCCATTCGTGCGTATTAGAGAATTTGTAATCCCAACTGGCGTGAATGCAGCTTCGTCGTAAACAAAATTAAGTCGGAACTGTTATTTTCTTCATATTTTTCAAAACACTATTGCACATGTCCAGTCCTAGTTTGAGTCACCCTCATAAATGCTTAAACCTTCTGTACATGAAATGGGGACAGATAACGCAAGATTCCTTGTGCTTCGGATTTTCTTTTCTTCTATTTATTGCATTTCGATAACTCTTTGTTCTCTTTCAACAGTTCTAACATGCCTTGGTCTGCCTTTATCGGAAAACCCAATTTTGAAAGACCTATCCCACGAAGTCGTCTGTGAATGTTAATGAAAGTTCGTGCACATGGAGCATTTCTTTCTGGATAAGTTGCAATATAAATCCGCCCTCTTCTGCATTCCCATGTGCGCCCTAAACAAAAATGCATATCACGGTTCTTAATATGTGATTATTCTCGTTCCATTTTATAGCAATGTTGTTTTTAAACGAAAATTATTTCAAACTCAACAGTAATCAACCAATATCTGTCAAATTTCGCAAAATTTAACACAAGGCGACGGTTTGTTGATTATATTTAAATACATGGTTAATTTGGATAAAACTGATGAAAACTTTGATGTCGATTAGTGGCTAAATGGTTAGTTTTATCGACATTGATGAAAGTACATTCTTTTGAGTTTTTAATTGTCTTTAAGCTGGTATAGTCAAATTTGCAATATCTTCTAAATAAAAAAGATACGGAGTAAATAAATTTTGTTTTCAAGTAAAGTGCCCTCGCGGTGTTCAAAAAACCTCCGGTACAATATTAGAACCCAAAAAGCTCGGTTCGTATGCCGGACATCAATAAATTGATGGAAGAATAAAAATTATCGGAAAAACAAAACTAAAAATTGAACTTTGCACCCCTTTATCTTCGTAACCATGGGGATCTCGACATTTTGCCAAATACACTAACATTATTTTCCTTTAGAATCACCCCTTAAAGTTTCCTAACTCATTTTCCTATAATAATAAAAAGTTTTACCTATATAAAATTTATTGCATTACAAGGGATCTTATAAATAAGATATTTTCAAGATCTTTTGTCAATGTCGTAAATTTTCTACTTTTTTACATTTTTAGTTCATTTCATCACGATCAAAGCAAAAATTGATGATACTGGTCATCTATATACAGGGTGTTCAGTTAAGGGCGATCGCTATGCATATCTCAAAATTCCTTTATCGGATTTTTTTCTTAGGAGAATATTAGATAGTTTCTAAAAATTTATAATGAAGAAAATTGATGGCGCTGTTAACAAGACTAAGAGTTTCAAGTTTTATTTAAAATAAATTTAATTGGATATTTTTTTTGTTGTTGGTAAATAGAGAGTATCCAACCATACGTTTTTTTAAAGACCGCAGATTAATATTTTTATATGTTTTTGAGTTACAGCTTATAATTAAGAATTTTGATTCAGAAGTTTCTAATTTTATTATTTACACTAAAAGATGGCCCATCTTATGGTTACTTAACAAATGTAGTATTATTATGTTTAGTTGGGATTAATCGCCTGGAAAGATTCTAGATAATGGGACCACTTCGATTCTGGTTTATAGGTAACCATGTATTATTTAAATGAACAGATATTGATGCCACACATATATTTTTATTTAATAATATAAATGCACTTTTTTTTTTTTAACGGGGTTTTTTAAACATGGCTCGGTTGCTATACTCTGGGACCAGGACCGAAGTGGTCCCATTTTCTAGAAACTTTCCAGGCGAGTAATCCCAACAAAAACATGTTAAAACATGAAACCGCCACAAACTATAGAACATAAGGCAGTTTACATGATTCCGTAACCTAGAAAATTCCTGGAAATACTATAGTCTGGGTAAATCTGTAATTCACCGTTTAATGATTTTGGAAGGTCATGAATCGAGATAAAATCTTTTGAATTCTCTTAAGAAACGGGTCAACTACAACGTGTCGGAAAGAAATAGCGACTCCTACGAAAGGGTTTTTTTACCACATTTATTTAGCCTTTTTACTCCCCGAGCATAAAATTATTAAAAAAACGTTTTTTTTTCATATTTAATAGTTCATAAAGGTTTTTTGGGCCACTGAACTTGAATGTGATAATATAAATTACATTTAAGGGCTTAGAAGGCTGAATTCACCCCTTTTTAACCCATACACCCATAAAACATACATTTCGCTAAAAAAAGTTTTTTCCCCATTTTTAATGGTACATGTAGGCATTTTGAGACACTGAATTTGAATACGATATTAGAAATTAAAAGTTTTTAATAATTCTCTTATTATGATAAAACATTTCTTTAAAAACAGGCAATTTAATGGGGTTTTTATATTGCCACAAAAAAGACCTTTTAGTGTAAACAAATTTCAGGGATGAAAAACCATGTTTTTTAGACAATTTTTTGCCTACGGGGTGAGATGGGCTTAAATTGGGGCAATTCGATCACCCGATCCCCTTGTATATATTTGACTCCTGTTTTAAATTTATCGATACAATAAATGTAGGGGGTAGGAGGAATAAAAATAAGGGTGGTTAACCCCTCTTATTATCATTTTTGACATCATATTTAAATTTAGTGGCCCAAAAAACCTATATGTACCATTAAAAATGTAGGGACAACTTTTTTTAGCGAAATGTATGTTTTAGGGGTATAGGGGGTAAAAATAGGGCAAGAGTGAGTTCAGCCCTTCTAAGCCCTCAAATATAATTTCTTTTATCATATTTCAATTCAGTGGCCCAAAAAACATATATGAACCATTAAATACGAAAACGTTTTTTAAATAATTTTATACTTGGGGAGAAAAAGGGTAAAAATTGTGGTAAAACATACCCCCTTTTGTAGGATCCACTATTTTTCTTCGACACTTTGTAGCTGATCTATTACTAAATAAAATTCAAAAGGTTTTATCTCCATTCGTGAGCTTTCAATATCATTCCTAGATTTGACGTGTTTTTTTAACAGATTTACCCGTATTACTAGTATGACATCCAAAAAATCCCTTTATTAACAATTGCACTGCTGTCCCGTTAACTTTAACCGAAATAAACATACAAAATAACCGCAATACCGAAAAAATTAGGAAATTTCCTGTATTTACATAGCACTTACTAAAACACCAGTTGGTTCGAAAAATGCATTCCTGAAAAAACCAAAATTGTTTATGAAATTGTTACAATTGTTTCATTCGTACTTGCAGAAACCTAAAATTAAACATAAAGGGCTTATTTAAAATACTAAATATTGACATAAGTACGATAATGGTGGCAATTTTCATTGTAAGTGCGTGGTTAGAGTGAAGAACAAAAAATAAAGTAGCAAATTGGTTTGCTTTATAATAAAAATGTCAATACAGATGTTACGATTGAATTGTAAGCCTTAGGTAAAGTAAAACATTGCGACATTGTAAGGAAATTGAATAATTTGGGTAATTTAAGTGGATTGTTTCTTATTTTTCCCGCTACCCCAATTATTTCATAAGTTTGTTTTAATGTCTTGACTCAACGACTATATATAAAGGACTCTCATTCCATTTAACGAAAGTTGGAAAATTTAGGAGAAGCGAGCAGCGGTTGTGAGTCACACCGGTGCTAAATAATGCTGGGCGACGTTTATCGATGTTTTGTTACCGATGTTCGATGTTTTTTAACATCGATGTTAGATGACACTAACATCGATGTAGACATCGATGTTTACCTTTCAATGTTTAATATTATAAAAAAAAAGTTTAAACTTAATTTTTCTAGCTCCAAAAATAAAATTTTAAATTTTTTTTGAGTGATTGAAGATCAACATCAAAGTTTTGTGTCGATATCCGAGCACTAGCCACACCAGTGGTGACGTCAGGAGGAGTTTTTTCCAAATTGGAAATTTAATTTAGTATCGCTTCCTAAGGGAAAAATCATTAAAATAAAAAAAAATTTTTTAAAGAAAGTGAACCCTTCACAAAAAACTAAACTTTCATTTACGAAACGCCCCACAGGGCCAAGTTTTTTAAAAATTCTTCTACTGAAAATATTAATATTAAAATAAATGACAATTTGGTCCATAGATGTATACTATTTTTCAATTGTTTTATTAAAAAGTAAACTACACAATCACCCAGTTCTGTAATTTTTATTTGCATTAAATATTTAAAAAAATTATGCCAAATTTTTTTAAATATGGTTAATTTTAAAAATAAGAACAAAAGAAAAATCAAAATTAATTAAAAGATAAAGGAAAAATAAATTTTTGCAAATTAAATAAATAAAAATCGGGCTCTAATAAAAATATAATTTAATTTAGAAAATGAAATAAAAATTTCAGATAAAGTTTGTTTAATGCAAATACATAATTTAGAAAAGAACAGGTGTTAATAAAATTTAAAATTCTTTGGCTACTTAAAAATTAATTAAGAAAAATATAAATTGTACCCACGCTTTTCTACTACAATTAATCGTTTCCAAATTATTTGGTCATGCTTAGGTTGTAAATGAAATAGTTCCAGTAGAAATATTTTCATAAAAATAAAAATATTAAAAATTTCTGAACGTGTCTCGGAAATATTAAAAAAAAAAGAAAAATGCGTTTTAAACGCATCTTGATCTCGGGATTCATCGATTATTGCTTGTTGCCTATTGCTGCCTTTAGAAGAAGTTTAATTGTACTTCCATGAAGACAGCATTGTTGCTAAATACAATATTCATAGTGTGGATGATATGATAAAGATTTGCCTCTTGATCAAGTTCACAACTTGTTCTCGTGGACATTGACACCTTAGTAGCAACTGTATTTTATATTGTTGATTAATTATTATTTCGCTTTTAACTTTGTATCATTTGCGCAATTGTCGGGGGTAATACCACGAGTGCTTAAAAATTACCGATAATGTTCATAAAAGAATTTATAATTCCACGAGAAGAAGAATGAAAATTATCTGGTTAATTTTTACGCACAAGCGGTATTTAGGGAGAATATTTCTAGAATGAAGAAATATGGAAGTATTATACTATTAAAATGTTTTTTTTTGACATACAATTTTTAATTTTATGCAACATAATTAAAACTATAACTGAAATCGTTTTTTTAATTACTTTATCTATTTCTTCATCGTAAACATGACCAAATCGACTCATTTTGACTGATTTTGGCGTTTCTAATTGACAATACAAACAAACAGGTTCGATTGTTCTGTGTTTGTAAGTAAGTGGAAATACCACGTTGTCTAGGCAACGTGAAATTTACGCTAAATTTTTTTGATTTTTAACTTGTCTTATGGAAAATTTACCGACGTATCTACGTTTTAGTTCGGCTTTTTATAAAAGCATGTTTTTTATTTACGTTAAAACTTTTTTTCGTCACAGCTTTTTTGTTTCAACTAAAATTATTTTTTTCAGTATTTTTTCAGATTCAGGGCTACAAGAAAAGCCACAAATACGGCCATATTCAGTGCTTGTTGGATATCTCTGAACTGCCCTGTCATAAATAAGTTTTTTTTATTGATTTAATTCCCAACCAACTATACAGTTTATTACAGGGAATATAACATAAAAAAAAATATAACAATATATTAACTTTAACAAGAACTCATTAATAAAATAGTCAAATTAATTTTAAATATTTTTTTATATGTATTTTAAACAGTGATAATTTTTTAATTTTTTTAATTCTTATTGGTAGATTATTGTACATTTTTATTCCGTTATGGAGTATTGATCTCATTCACAAAATTACTTTTTATTTAAATCGTTTCTAATAAATCTGTTTGTCTAGTATTATGCCCATGTAAGTTACTAATATTTTTAAGTATGATATTTGAATTTTTTTCTTTTAATTTCAGGGAATGAATAAATATACATGTTTTTAATTTGTATATATAATTAATATCAAAATAATTATTTAGTTTGTACAAATTAATTATTGGTTCAAGATATGGTAATTTATGAATAAATCTCGGAATACATTTAATAATTTTATTTTGAAGTCTTTTTTAAAGGTGTTAATATTTTTGAGTTTGCTGAACCCCATACTGAAATTAAATATTGTAATTTTGAGTGTACCAAACTATAATAAATATTTTTAAGCAATTTTAAGGGTATATAATTCCGAATCTTAAACAAAATTCCTATTAAAGGTGATAGATAATTTCGAAGATAGTCTATATGTTTTCTGTAACTTAAATTTTCATTAATATATAATCCTAAAAATTTTATACTCGTAGAATAATTTATTTTTTTATTTTTAAATGATATATAAGGAATTTTATCTTTTCTTTGTTGTTTGCTGATATGTAGGAGGATTTATTTAAATTTAAAGTAAGTTTATTAAATTGTAATCAATTAAAGACAATGTTTAAATCATTTTTAATATTGTCTTGAATTTCACTGTTACTGTTAGCAAAATATAGGATGGTTGTATCATCGGCAAACAATTTTGTAGTACCCTTTAATTTTACTAAAGGCACAGAATTTATATAAATTAAAATAGTATTGGCCCAAAATAGATCCTTGTGGTATTCCACAAGAAAAATTTTTTGAGGAACTAATGTTTTTTTCAATTTTAACATATTGCTTTCTGTGTTTCAAATAACTTGCAAACCAACAATGAATTTTTCCTCGTATTCCCATATTAAATAATTTTTGAAGTAATATATCATGGTTTACAGTATCAAAAGCTTTGCATAAATCTAAGGATAACAGAGCACATTTCTTATTCTGATCTAAATTTAATTGAATATCTGTTGTAAGATCTATTGCTGCTGCTTCTGTATCACTAAATTTACGAAAAGCGTATTGGTTTTCCGAAAGAAGTTTTTGAGTTTCTAAAAAGTTGACTAATTTTGTATTCATGATTTTTTCTAAAATTTTTGAAAATACTGATAAAACGGAAATGGGTCTATAATTATTTGGATTACTAGATTCACCACTTTTAAATATAGGTGATACTTTTGCTAATTTCATTTGTTCTGGAAAAACAGATGTTTTAAAAGATAATTCTACCAAATGTGTTAGAATTGGCAATAATTCATTTTTGACTGTTTTAATAACTTTTACAGTAATATCATCAAATCCGCATGCTTTCTAGGATCTAAATTATCAATAATTTCTTTAATTTCCTCTTCACTGGTAATTTCATTTTCTTTTAAAAACATAGACTTTAAATTTGGTTTTTCTTCTGGTATCGTCACTAATGGAATTTGTTTTTATAACTTTGGACCAATATTTATAAAATGATTATTCATTTCTTCACTTATCATTTGTTTATTTTCAATTTTGGTATTATTTATTAATAAATAGTCAATATTAGATTTGTTACTTTTAGATTTTGCTGTTAAAAGTAAATTTATATTTTCCCAAATTTTCTTTTGATTACCACTATCAAATTGTTCTTTGTAGAATTTTTGTTTCACTGATTTAATTTGTTTTTTGACTAGATTATTATAGTAATTATATAAATTTACAATTTCCATATTTTCTTGATATTTTTTCTTTTTGTGATAATAGTTGTCTCTAGTCTTAATAAGGTTAGCTAATTCCCTATTAAACCATGGCTTAGAATTTTTTTTTGTTTAATCAAAACTTTATATGAGCATTTTTTAAATATATCAATAATTTTGTCATAATATTTATTTGTATCATGAAATTCATATTTTCTGTCATTTAAGAGATTAAGTTGTTTTCTTAAATTATCTATATTGAATTTATTAATGGGGATATATTCAAACCCTTTGATTTTATGGAAATGTCTAAAACCTGAATTTTATGATCACTTAACGGGCTATCCCAAAATTTAACTTTTACTTCTTTCAATGAATTTGTTATTATATGGTCTATAAGAGTCCTACTGTTTTTTGTTTCACGTGTTGGAATATTTTTATTACATGATTTAAAATTATTTGATTGATAAATATCTATAGAATTTTTTAAATCCTTACTGTTTTCTAAAATATTAATATTTACATCGCCGATTAAAAAACAGTCTAAATTTAATACTATTAAATTTTCAAGTTTTTGATCTAGAAAATTTATGAAGTCTGTATTTTTATCGTTTGAGGCTTATATATTGCACACAGGAGTAAATCATATCCTTTGATTTTAATGGCAATATATGACATTTCATTTTCAATTTTTTCTATTATTTCAACAATAATATTGTTTTTTACAAAAAGACCTAATCCACCACCAGTTTTTTCTCTTGTTGCAAAAATTGATGTAAAGTCTTTAAAATTAAAATATTTTTGTTCTTCTTTCTTTAATAACTTTATATTTGAAGTACTTTTTCTATAACTTATATATTATTTAAATGACATTAATCCATTTCATGTAAATAATACCTAATTTAAATATTTTTTGTTAAGGATCGAAGAAACATAAATGCTGTTAAGATTGCAGAATTAACGATGCATTAAGAATCATAGGCTATAACACAGTGGGGAGGTTTGTAATCTTCGATAGTATCTGTTGTGGTATTTTAGTTTTTAAATTATCATAGATCACCATTTGCACTTAAAGATCGTGTTTACATTTCTAAACTAATGTTAAACAAATAAACAAGAAGCACTAACATAGGGGAAATTATAAGCTTCAGCTGATCGTATTCCTAATTAGCCCAAAAGTCCGAGTAAAAATATGTTGTAGGTTATTTCACATAAACTTAAGGCGCATTTCCACCGAAATCGGCATAGCCGATCGGCAGAGCCGATCCGCTAAGCCGAATCTGTGGAAACGTGTTGCCGATCGTCATAAAAAGGCGATCGGCTTGCCGAACGGCGAACCACCAAAAGTCGGTCCGGATCAAAGGAAGCCGAGCCGAATCGAAGTGGTGGAAACGCGAAGCCGATCGGCACAGAGATTTTGGTGCGTTGTCAAATTATTATTTTCCAGTTTTCTGGCGGAAGTCACGGATGTATGTACTGCGCTGCGAAAATAGGTAATTTTCGAATAATGAACTGGAGTAACGAACAAGTTTTGGCCTTGATAGAGCTCTATCGTTCTCGAAATGTACTGTGGGACACAGAATAAAAAAGGGTTAGCTGTGGGATTCCAAAAACCCATTTTACAAAGATAAAAATAAGAGACATGACGCCTTCATGGAAATTGCTCAGGAGTTGAATGCAGATAAGACCATACGGCACTGCTAGACATTCGGAAAAAGTTTTTGAAACCACCGTTACTTCTATATTCTAAATTTAACACATTTGTATCGTCAAGTATCAAGTCGTTGTATAAATCACTTGCACTGTATTTTTTTCTGCTTTGAAGACTTGGTCTAACCCAAAATCTTGGTCGTCGACGACGCTTTTTTTGAGCTGCAATAATTATGAATGCTGCAGAGGCAAGAATCGCGTCGTCATTGAACATTTTGATGTCGAATGGCTAAATAATGTCAATTTGGTGGAAACAGTAAAGAGGGTGATAGGCTTTGCAGATCGGTTTTGACGATCGGCCCCGATCGGCTTTGCCGATTCCAGTGGAAATGCACCTTTAAGCTTTACTGTAGCCCAACAAAAAGAAATCTAGAGGTTTTAAGTCGCATGATCGAGGAGGCCACCCAATGAATCCAACCCTACTGATCCATTTTTGTGGGTAATGATTGTTTAAAAATTTCCTAACTTTCCGATGGTAATGAGCAGAAGCTCCGTCTTGTTGAATCCACATTTGTTTTTTTTTAATGTTATCAACTTTTCAAGAAGCTGTGGTAATTCATTTTGCAAAAAGTTTATATATCTAGTCCTGTTAAGTGGCTCGCGGAAAAAATAAGGACAAATAACTGGAAGATTTTTTATTCCACACCATACATTAAGCGACCAATGGTTTTGGTTTTGAACATTCTGGACCTATCGTTAACCGCTCTATTACTGCGAAAAGTAACTTCACCGGAAAACATTATTCCGGACAAAAAATTCTTATCAGCCTCTATGGCTTCATTTATGATGGTACAGAAGTTTACTTGTTGTCCAAAATTACTGTCTAGAAGTTTTGGGTGTAGTTCTATAAGAAAAGGATGATATTTGTATTTTCTTGTGGTGCAATTAGAGGTAGATTGGGATGTGTCAGATGAGTAAGCTAATTGACGGCTACTGACCTGGGGATTATCTTCAACATGACTAAAATCTCCATTTCTTTCTCCTTATTGATAGCATTCCGGTTTACCACTTGCCGTTTCTTATATTTAACGCTACCATTAGCATCAAAACGTTTCATTAAGCATTGAGCAGATTGTCTAGATGGTATGCGTCTATTAGAGTACTTCGCTCTGTAAAGCCTTAATGCCAAAAGACAATTTTTTGGCCATACCCAGTATATAAATCATATCAATTAATTGATTTTTAGGAAAATTCATAATAATTTGATTTTTATATGTCACTAACGACAATAACCTGTACTATTTTTATTTGTCAATTGACATGTCAAAATTTGACAACGCCTATATTTTTATTTTGTCATAGCCAACTTATTGTATAGGGTTAGTGCCAATGAGCTGACATCTTAGATAGAGAAAGCATTTCATTCATAAACGCAATCGAGAGTTGCGCCCAACATGTTGTGTTTATTATTGACGATAGAATGGTACACGCATAGTTTGTACTTACTTGTGAAATGATAATCCAGAAATCATATTCGTCACTTTACACACGTGGCACTGCCTTACCATTTTAATTTATTAAAAGTACTTACACAAAACTGAAATTTATACTATTGTCACAAAAATTACCCAAACAACAAAAAAAAATTCAGACTAAAACGCCATATTGAATATGTCATCTGTCGAGCAAAGCCGAAGGTGGCGGAAGTACGCTTCTACGAAAAATCCGCTGTTGTCACGTTTTCGCGCCGTTATTAGTAGCTGTCTAAAAACAATAGTTATTTACATTACAAGATGCGAAAGTTTACTTTTTGGTGTGAGGTGGTTTTTAGATGGCCGAGGCGAAGCCGAGGCTATTTAAAACCTCCGAACACTTGAAAGGCCTTTCGCATCGTGTAATGTATTATATTTTTTCTGCTACTGTTCTATGTATCGCATAATTTAATAATCATTAACATCATGTTTTAATAGAAATATCAGAGATTTTGAAATTTTACCTGTTAAAAATTAATCCATAGCAACACATTTATTGTTGACATTGTCTGTCATCAGCACTTGTCAGCTTTTGAATTATTGTTAATTTAGTATAAATCCATTCCCATTTTAAAATGTTAAATGAATATGAAAATGGCATCCAAAAGGCAGCTGACCTTGCGTGTGCCTCACTTCTGCCAGACAAATCTAAAGAGAGGTACCATCAAACAATAAATCGTTTTCGAATGGCTTGCTACAAAATGTGGGGCGGATTGACGAAAGTGATGTTGGCATTTTCAAGAAAAATCGAGTCTTTATCACCACCAACCCTCTGGTCTGTATATCCATGCTCAAGTTAACAATTTCCGTAAACAAAATCAAGATATTTCGGAGTTCAAGAAACTAGTTGCTTTTATTAAAAGGAAAAAAGATGGTTATGAGGCAAAAAGTCAAATTTTTAAAAAAGAAGAAATCATAAAGTTTTTACTTAACGCGCCTGATCAAAGTTACTTAGCAATGAAAGTAATAGCCATTATGGGAGTGGCTGGGGCATGCCGGACAGACGAAATATACAGAATGAAGCTAAGTGATGTAGAAATAAGAAATGACGTGGCTATAGTAAAAATAGTGGAGTCTAAAAATAAAGTTAAAAGAAACTTTGTAGTAACCAACGATGAAGGCTCAGTACCTTATGTCAGATTTCTACAGGAATATATTAAGCTGAGACCAAGGAATGCTCTAGATGAGCGGTTATTGTATCGTTATGAAAGAGGTAAATGTGTTAATCAAGTAATTGGAAAGCACACTATTTCAAATGTACCTAAAGAAATTGCGAAGTTTTTGAAGCTTGAAGACATCAGTAGATACACTGGCCATTCTTTTAGAAGAACGTCAACTACGTTCCTTGCCAATGCTTCGGATGTCGATATTTTGGACTTAAAAAGGCATGGAGGTTGGAAGTCTTCTTCTGTTACGGAGGGATATATTGCTGAATCCTATAGTAATAAGGTGGAAATTTCAAAGAAGATTTTACACGAAATTCCTACCAATATTTCCTCTAATGAAGTAACAGTGAAAAATATGAATATTAACGTAGTTAAAGGTGATAACGATACCCCAACAACAATTTAAAAACTGTTAATTCAAGTATTATTCCTCCAATTTCTTTTGCTAATTGCTCAAATTGCACAATTACTTTTAATGTTAATACCTAACCTAGTTCTTTAAAATATTTTGTCATAAATAAGTTACTTTTTATAAATAAATCCTAATATTTCCCACAAGCATATTTCCTTTTTTTTACTCTTACTTTTTTGTCCAGGCGCTGAAAATATTACTTTCGTAGCTAGCAACGCTTAGCAACCAGGTAACACGAAGTTTCTCTTTCGTTATCATTCGCGTTGCTAGGACCACAAAGTTTTCTTATTTATACAGTAGTAGAAAAAATATTATTTTGACATCATTTCTTTTCTTTGTTTTACTTTATTGTAATAAATATAACAAATATTATTCACAGTTTAAAATACAATAGTAGAGCTTAATTTGATGTAATTTAAGGAATAAATTAAGTAAAATTTAATCATAATATACTATCAAGTAAATGAAACAGAAAGATACTTGGCAGCCACGCTTTACGACAAAATAGTATCTGTAGTAACCATTTTTCCCGGGTTTTGGTGGATTTTATTGTTTCGAGTAAAGAGGTTCATTCATCGCTAGGTGGAACCTTAGAATGTGCGTTTATGATGCCACGCTTATGCCAAATCGATGCTTTCTCCAGTTAAACTAACAGCTCATTGGAAATAACCTATGCTTATTGTTAGACATGCAATTAACCATTTATTCCTATTTTACTATTGACTTGTGTTTAACTATAAAAATATATATTTACGTTGCTTTTATGAAAAATAAGGGTTTAATATACATAAATTTAGAAAACAATATATGTTAAAAAATAAAATATGAAGATAGCTTCTACCCATTACCAATGACTACCAGTAATGTAAAACTAACCCGTGAACCATACCTTTACCATCAAACACAGGAATAAATCAAAAACGCCATGCATTACCCATATGGGCAGAAAACGTACGCCTGGGTTCGTCCAGTCCCTTTTTTTCTAAAAATACCCGACAAACTAATTTTATATTAATTACAACATGTATACATTTTCTAGATAAACTTCAAGATATCCCGTTGATAATCTAGATAATCTCGGAATCGCTTAATATATTTCCATCGTTCGCGTTGTCGTTTTTCTTTCTTTTTCAGCGATATAATTATTAGTTTCATGTGGTCGGTACTATTTATGGATTTCAAAGTGTTTTAAGTTACTTGGTTGGTAGCGTTGGTGATGCTGATAGAAGTATACTGAAGGGGTCGAGAAAAAAGTCATTTTTTTATTTTGACATTAGGGTAGCACTTTATTTAGTCCATTTTTGATTTAAATAAGTACCAAGTAAGTAACAAAGGTTACTGATTTTTTGAACCCATGGAATATATTGATGTTATAACCATGGTTGCTGACCTTTTAAACCAATAAAATACATTTTTTGTTCGGGTGTTTTTCTCATATATATTATCATAAGAGAAAAAAACTTTGTCGGCAAAATATTTTAATTGTATGAAAGTTTGTTGCTTGGCAATTTCGTAAATGACATTTACAACAAATGTCATAAAAGAAATTGCCATAAAAGCAACAAATTAAAGAAAACAAGAGAAATATTTTGTCTACAAATTTTTTTCTCCAATGATATTTGACAAGACTATTTACGAGAAAACGAGCCAAATTTTAGCTAGAAACACAGTGTTTATTGTCAGACTTGTCAGAATGACAATAGTTATTTTCTTTACCAGTAGAAAACAGGTTGTTGCTACCACATTTTGTCAGTGTTAAACACTCTAGTAAAATAGTCAATCGAAAATGAACAGATTATAAGTTATTGAAAATGACATGAGAAATATAGGTTTAAAAACTATGCCATCCTTCAATAGGAGATTCCATGGCCAAAAATAAACTAAAAGTGTTACATAAACATAGCTCTAAAATGGCCACGTTTTTAAGATACAGAGTGTGAAAGGCAAATTTTTAGAGTTGGGCTTTTCCGTCTGTTTTCGATTCGGGCTTCTCAAATTAAATAAAACTTGGTAAAGGTTATACAAATTATTTTTAAACTAATCGCTAATAGTAATTATTAATTTAATTAATTTTTAATTTAAGTTAACTAAGTGCGCAGTTGTTTAGTAGAATGCAAGTTGCATAAAAGTTGCACAACGTGTTGCTCTGTTGGCAGCTGCCAGAGAAGGAATTATACTGAGCAGAAGCCGTGAACGTGAAAATACCTATAGAAGAGCGACAGATCCCCGACGCCTCGACGGTGAAGCAACAGGAGGAAGCCTCTATGTAAGCGTGAGATCAGCTCTTCTTTGAATGGAGTATACAGATTGAAAGAAGAGAAATACTTTCTGGCTCGAAAGAGGAATCACAGGTTTTTTGAAGCTGCTGAGGCTATGGATGTAATGAGTTTGTGCCAGTTGAGGTTATTTCAAAAGTAAGGAAAGATTGCGACTTTTCTGCAGAACTTGGCCGCTTATATGTAACGGATGAGCACTGGCAGACTTTTTTCGCGACAGCGAACAGGACTGTGTTTTGGAGGGATTAAAATAAACAAGATTTTTGGCGCCCCAATCCAATATAAGTTTAAGGTCTTGTGAGAGAGACATTCGCGTTGACCTACGCTTGATTTCCAAATCAGGCTTATTTACTGGCTTGAGAAACTGAATGTTAGAGTGAAGGGTACTATCATCAGCAAAACTATGAATGAGATTGATTGTGGAAGAAAGAAGATCGTCAATGTGTAGAAGAAACAGAGTAAGTGCCAGTATTGAGTCCTGGGGCACCCCAGCATTAATTTTGTAGAAGCTGGAAGGATGACCATCCACAACAACTGATATACGTCAATTAGAAAGGAAACTGGAGAGCCAAGAGCAAAGCTTGGGTGGAATAAGGAAGTTTGTTAAGAAGCCCATCATGCCAGACCTGATTGAAAGCTTTGGATATGTCAAGAGCAACGATCTGGGATTCATTAAAAAATTTAAGGGACTTGTTCCCATTCTGTGATGGAATCCATACTGTCTGTCATGTTAGATCTTGTGTTTTTCCAGATACTTTAAGATTTTTAAGTATTAAGGGAAGAAAGAATATGCTTGATCTGTTCGATTTTAAAAATGATATCGGACATTTTATGAGGAACAGGGGCAACTGTTGGAAGAGAAAGATTAACATGCCAACGTTTCGTATTCTTAAATTTAAATTTAAAGACAATGGAGTTTAAAACATTGTAATATTATTAAATTTTATATTGAGAGCGGAAAAAATGCAAATACTTTACAGATATATTTCGCTACATATCGAAAAAAAAGGCATTCAAACATTAATAATTTTAAAAACAAGATAAAAACCTAATTACCTATGCATTGTTAAAAATATAAAAAAATAAACAATAAAATTTAAAAAAATAAATACTTAAAAAATAATCATAAATAATGCAATTTTGTACCAGAAGTGCAAAATTTAAATACCATGTTCAGGTTCTTGATGCCTTTTTTAAAAAATAGCTTTATATTACGTCTTTAAAACTACAATCTATAAAAAACAGCACGCCACTGGATTCTACGTAAAATTCTACAAAAACTTCCCAACGCTGTGGAAATCCATTAAAAAGGCCCCACCCTGTATATATTTTTTTTATAAAAGTTCAACCAGAAAGTGAAAATAAAAAGATAAGGGTCTATTTTAGTTTATTTAACTAATTTAAACCAAAAGTACCATCAGTCATATTCAACTGACACAACAAATTACACTTCTTTTTTAAATTGTTTAAATTTTAATTTATATAAATATATAAAAGATAAATGTGAATATATATTTACTTAAAATCAGTAAAAGTAAATTTTTAGTAATATATTTAAATAAATCTATTCCTAAAAAGTTAAATTATCACATTTAGCCTCGTTAATAGATTAAATCAATCAAATATGTCATATATAGCATGTTTTTTTGTCTAGCTAATCATATACATATCTACAAACAAAATTAATTATACCTATTTATAGTGTAAGAGTCAAAAGATTGATATCATACTAATTATTTCTAAAAAAGTGGATGAGATTTTTAAGATTCTTTAAATCCAGAGTCCGCCAACAAACTAGCTGAGGAACGTCGCAAGCAATGTCCATTGTAAAGATGGGAATCAGCAAATTTAGAAATAAGCCATTTGGGCAGGCATTTTACCAAATGTGTTGATTCCAACTGGAGTTATGGTACATTTATTCTTTAAGCATCTTATAAAAACTCTTGAATGATTAAATTTACTGGACAAAGGGATATGTACTTTTTATAATAGTTCATATACAAGGTACCACTAATTTCAGAGGTTCGTTGCACATTAGTTTTTGTGTCTGGTATATGCACAATTAGTTCCCAAATCTTCGATATTATTTAATGTCAAATTACACAGTTCTCCTCGACGACAGACTTCAAATACACCAAAAATTGCGGCTACTTTTTGTATAGATATATTTCATCAGGGGATTCTGCAAGAAATTTCTCGATTTGTTCTCTTGTCAAAATTTTAGACTTTTTTGGTCGAATTCTTTCATCTTTTTGCTTTAAAAAGAGAACTGGCTTGTAATATCTGCTTATGTCCTGATTATTTATGTTCATCATCGCCTTTAACATGAAGTAATTTGACCAGAGCGAGACGATTTTCATATTTTGGACTTTTCTTCAAAGTTCGAAAGGAGCACTTTTTCACTTGCATTCTTGCCACGAACATTTTTCTGATAACAACATTTTAAGAAACGATCGTAAGTAAATTCGAATTGTTGCTTTGAGTTCCAAGGCAATAATTCAAAAGTAGCTTTATTGGCAGCTTCTTTGATTTCCACCGGGAGAAATTCATGTTTTTGATTACTTTCCATCAAACAAGAATTCGCGATATTTGACGTTACTTGTCAACAAAGACAAATCAACAAATTATTTTTTTTTACCTTAGCAACTTATTTCATAGATAAATTTGATGAAATTGGATTTTAGAAATAGTAATAATGTCGACGATAAAAAAATCATTAATTTGGATATTTAATGGTGTTTGTAGAAAAACTGGTGTATGATATACGTGCTAAAAGTGACTATATTTTGTTCAAAGGCATTCTCACAAAATAAAATGTCACTTTAAGCACTTACATCATAAATAACTATTTTCTTAATTATAAAAGTTTCTGTACTTTGTTTTAATTTTTAAAATATTGTGGAAACTGCCGATTTGCGATCCGTTCATGGAATTTTAAATTTTTCAAAAGATTTCTAAAATTTTTTGTAGATGATCTGCAGGTCTGTGATTCTGTGCGTGAACAAGCCTCTACCCGGGAACCTGGACCAAAGAGGTCCCGTTGATTAATTAAAGCAATATTTTTTAGAAATGCATTGTGTGGTATGTTCAAGAGGGAGACAGAGGGTCCCCTACTTGGTAATCACTTGCTGATACGGTTTTCTCCTATTTTTGGATTATTTGGCAAAATTTTTACATAGTCATATTCTAGGGTCCTCAGGGATTGCAAATATACTGGCGGAGAAGAGAAATTATGTGTTTAATTTTTTTTTCAATTAAACAAGCTTACGGGACCTTGGAGTGAATAGGGTGCTGGGCGGGGTAAAAACGTATAGATTAATAATTATTCACTAAAACATGACACACACAAACAAAAATCCATTGACAAAATACGCAAAAAATCGGAAAAACAACTTTTAAGTTAAATAAAAAAAATTATATAGGTTAGAAATCTAACATCTAATTGATTATAAATTCTTTCTACTGTCAAATTCAAAATAAGTATCAACAGTGTTGCCGGATTTAATAATTTTGGGCCATCAAATTTTTTGATATTTCTTTTATGTCTGAAATTTAATTGGAAAAAAAGGTGCTAACCACAACTAACCAAAACTAACCATGATCGACTAAGGGCTTTTGATTTTGTCTAAAAGGTCGGTCATGGTTAATTCTGGTTGGTTAAAGCAGGAGCGTTCTTTTTTAATACGTCCCCGCATTTTCACGTCTGAAATATAATTGGGAAAATAAAAGGTTTGAAAAACTAAATGACATAGAACTTAGGGCTTTTTGCTAACACCACAATATACTAACCATGACCGATAAGGGCTTTGATTGTTAGGGCTCATGGTTAATTCTGTTGTAAAGCAGGAGTCTAAACTCATTCAACTAATTAACCAAAACTAACCATGACCGACTAGATGGGCTTTTGATTTTTGTTCTAACAAGGGGGTTAAATCGATCATGGTTAATTCTGGTTAGTTAAAGCAGGAGCAGTCTTTTTTAATACGTCCCCGCATTTTCACGTCTGAAATATAATTGGGGAAAATAATAGGGAAAATAAAAAGCTGCTTTGCTAACCAGAACTAACCATGACCGACTAGAACTTAGGGCTTTTGAATTTGTCTGAAATGCGGGGACGTATTAAAAAAGACCGCGCATGCTTATATGCTGGAATATCTTTCTCTAGATAGTCGCTCCTGTTAAAGCGGCTTTTTATTTTCCCCAATTATATTTCAGACGTAAAAATGCGGGGACGTATTAGAACAGATCTCGATTTGGCAACACTGCATGCTGACGTTTCTTGTCATAAAGGGAAGTTTTCGCATTATATGGAGAAAATCAATGGTAATTTTAAATCTTACAATCAAAATAAAAAATATTAAAATACATAATTTCTCTTCTCCGCCAGTATATTTGCAATCCCTGAGGACCCTAGAATATGACTATATAGAAATTTTGCCAAATAATCCAAAAAAGAAGAAAACCGTATAAGCAAGTTTTACCCCCACTTTTTAAAACAAATTAAATATTTTTAATTTAATAAATGTTTAAATGTAATAGTTAGAACCCTACTTTTATAGTCAATGTACGTCATTGATAAAGCTATATTTAAAGTTTGTTTTGATGTAGTTTAATATTTGTTTGGAAAATTACATAATTTTTATGTAATAAATAGACGAATAAACTTCCTATTAATCGCAGCATCAACAAATCGAGGCGCACAGCAAATTCAGAAGTTCACGGTTGTCGGGCGTTAGCAGTACCCTCGGTACCTCGCCTTAAAAAAGCTCCGTATGGCTTTAGCGTCGTACCGAAACGCATAATGCCTTTCTTATGCAATTTTTGCCCCCACCCAGTCCGACTTGCACCGCCTTCTATACCCAAGTGCGCTTTTCTTATGTGCCTAAGATTCCCGTCTCGATCTAATAGTAGAATTCGCCAATATACATTTGAAAATGTTCAATTTTAACTCTTCTCTGTTCTCCCACGCACTCTTTGCGGAAATATCGCAGGAAAAACTTGATTTTTAAAGATCGCGCGACCCTTAAAAATATTCCGCCCGGTATAGAGGTCGATTGACAACGGTGCGATATTCGTTTGTTTGTATACAGACTGGATTTTCGAAAACAAACGAACAACATCGGGTTGGCGGTGGAGACAAATGAATAAAGTGACAGTTCATGATTGTTTTGTGAGGTTAGGATTTTTGATTTTGTGCGGATGTGCCTGCAAACTGGGAACAGGTTTGGACACTCGATCTGTTTGCTAATTCTTTTCTGGAAAAGGGCTTATGTACCTGGCGAAAGTATGTACCTTGTATAGTAACTCTAATTATAGAAATAAGTCTTATTAATATAAATAAAAATATAATTTGTTCCTGATTTAATAGTAAAGATTGTTAATAAATTTTGGTAAAATCCCATGGGTGTAGATCAGGTCTGCAGGCTGGATAATTTAATTTAATAGGTATTTTGTCTTTATTACATTGTGTGGCGATAGCCGATATTATTACAAAGTTTTATTCTCATTAAGTGTTGCTTCTCTTTTATATAGTCAAGTTAAATACCTCCAAATCTAAGTTTTTAACAACTTTAGGGCCATTTGTGTTTTTTGTTGAGAGGCATTCCATTTACGTTATTAATTAGTGACAAATGTCCTTTAAAAAATGCATTGGTAGGTTCTCACATACTCCTTGCAGACCAGAATTATCATCATGTGATTTTAATCTCTTTGGACCGCTGAAAAGGCACTGGGAGGTTCAAGATTTTAGAGGAATAATGAAAAATATTTTTTCTACTACCTTCTTAGAAAATACCGTTTTCAACCCCTGAATAAGGGTAGAAAACAGCACTCAACCTCCCTATGAAGATATTATTTTACCTCTCTGTTCCAGCCGAGAATGCAAATTAATTTATGTTTTGTCAATGTCAATGTCTTAAGTGATTTCAAATCTAACGTTATACTTTAACAAGATTTTTAATACAGAGGTTTATCCAAACAATCAAAACCACACTTTAATAATGGAACACAAAATTCAAAGAAAATTTTTAAAAATTTGAATAAAAAGTAGTAGAAAAAATTATATACATTCCTCTAGAGTAAAGTGCATTTCCTCCCTTGGATTTTAATGCCCTCCGCTTTGCGTCGTACATCAATTATCCGCGGGAGGAAAAGAGGCACTTTTCTCCCTTGGTATGTAAATAACTATTACAATAGTAGTAATTATGTAGAATTTTCCAAAATGTTTAACTTATTAAAAAAGTTGGGAGGCCGGATTTCCACAAGCCCACACTAAAAGGTACTGTCATATCTCGGTTTATATTTGAACTCTTTACGCAGATGAAGTTTATGATACGAGTCATAGGCGAGTGTCATAAATCATCCAAGTGGAGAAAAACCATTAAATGCGAGTAAAATTCTATGGTTTATCCATGACAATCAAATAATTTTAGCAAAAATTAGTGTAAATCCTTATTTTTAAAAGGGTACATTAAAAGTCCAAGGACATTTGACATTTTAAATTAAAGTTAACTGAGACAGCGTTCTGACGCTTGTTTCATAGCCAGTTGTGTTTTTTATCCAGTACACCGTTTATTTAATAGAATTGCAAGTTGAAGGTGTTTGCCTTTGTGTTTAATTAAAAAGAAAAGTGAAACCAGTGAATAATGAAATAATTATTCACTAGTGGATAATGGATATTAATATTATTTAGTAAATTTATGTGTAATAAACAAATAATAGATTCATGGGTACCAGTACAGGGAAAACTTAGGGTTTTCAAAATGTTTTTTTTATCCCCAAAAAAAAGTAAGGAATACATGATTCTGAATTTGATAAATTTTTTAACCATGATAGTTATTGGTGGCTCTAAAATAGTGAATATCACTTGGTAAAAAGAAAATTTTTATTTTGGAATTTTCAAAAAAAAGTTGTGTTTTTCTTTATTTAATCCTCAGAGAAATTAAGGTTTCAAAGCTGATCCTTAATTGAATTATATTTTCACGTGAATTTGATGAAATTTTATCGTCAAATCCCAAATGTCGCAAAAATATAGGATTTTTTCTGAAAATAAAATGGGCATTTAAAAAATTTTAAATGAAACGAATATAACTGTATATAGGTTCATTTAATAACAAGACTTATAGGAACTATGCGAAATTTTTAGATATGACATAAGAAATTAATACGAAAAAGATAAAGAACACACCTATAATATTATTGTTTTATTGTTATTTAAGATTATACATCTTTTCGACAAAGAGGAATTAAATAAAGGAAAAAAATAGGACTATGATAATAACAAAGAATAATAACAAATTATATGATATTATAAGGAAAAAAGACAACATAATGGTTTTATGCAATAAATCTATTTTAAATTATCTTCACAGTATTTAGACAATACATAAACTTTACTAACAATTAGTTTTTGACGGTCAATTTAAATTTATGAAAACTACCTATATTTTTAATACTAGTATACGTAATACAGGTACAGTGACGGAAATAAAATTTCGTACACTTAGGTTAACATTTTATGTCAATTTTGAATATTTTGGTAAACTTGGCTTTTTACCTTTTTCTCACCTTAATTAATATTCAATAAAATACATAACTCCAAAATAAATATATAGTTTATTTTATTCAAATATTAAAGAAAAAACACTGGCTTAATTTTTCCACTAATAAGTTTAATCGTGTGGATGCAATCAGCATTTGTGCATGGTAAACATTGTAATTATTCCAGGTTTCTTCAATTTTATTCCACAAATCATCACTGTTTTGTGGATGGAAATCATTGTTCTTGTTAATTTCCTTTACGATATATCCCCAAACGTTTTCGATTGGATTGATATCAGGGCTTCTTGAGGGCCAAGGTAACAATGAAATGTTATTTTCCAGTAGCCAGTCCGAAACTCTCCTTGCTGTATGGACGGGGCAGTTGTCATGCTGGTATATAAAATTTTCTTGTTCAAATATATTGTTTACCGATGAACATAACATTTTGGAGTATGTGTATATAAGCTTGACTATTAAATCTTTCTCGAATACGGTGGCATATGCCTAGCCCTCTGAAAGACATATACCCCCATACATTAACAGAAAATCTTTCACTTGTTTTAACATGTTGGGTATATCTTTCTTCGTACCGTGTATTTTACGGCCTATACACTCTAATCTGCCCGCTATACTAAGATTGAAAAATCTTCTCATCGGTAAATATTCAGTGCAAACCCCATTCTTTGCTCTTTATTCATATCGGTCAAAAATGGCTTTTTAGCAGCTACACTGCTTCTCAATTCCGAATTTTTCCTAATACGATATCTTGCCGTTCTTACTGTCCCAGGAAAATTAGTTAGGTTGTGTGCTTCTACAGCTGTCTAAATGGATTGTTTGGCAAATAATCTATCAGATCATTATCTTGATTTTCGTTTGAAATTTTCTTTACCACTTCCAGCCCTTCTCTCCAATGATCCTGTATTTTCCATTTAGTCCTGAGCTTTGAATAGTGCTTCTTGGTTTCCCAACTTGTGAGCTTTCTTCCCAGAGAAACCTTCTTCGGAATAGAGTAATTACTCTCGCCTTTCTAGTTCATTCATTTTCCAAAATTAAAAAAAAGTAAAATAATAAATTTTGAAATGTGTGAAATAACATTTGTCAAGTAAGGTATATTTCCAGGTGATCCAGGTACGCAAAAGCCAACATCACACTGGGAAAAATTAGGTGTACGAGATTTTAATTCCGTCACTGTACATGATTTAACTATTTTTTTAAGTCGTAAATTAAAGTTTTGTTTTCATTAAAATAGAACATGGAATTGGATGAAAAAGTTAAAAATTTGGTCCTGTATTGTGCAAAGAATTCTTGAATTATTAAATCAATATTTTTTGTATATTAAAGATACTGTTTCTAAAATATAGGTAGAAATAAGTCTTAATTTTTTTTATATTTTGGTAGTGGTTTACATGAGTATTTGGATTTAGCTTTACAAATATATCTAACTGCCCTTTTGCAAGAAAAACACTGGATATAATAGATACTGATAAGAATTTCCCCAAAAATAAATGCCATATCTTAAAATCGATTCAATTAAAGCAAAATAAATAAATTTCAATTCATGAGAGAGATGAGAAAGTACTCTAATCATAAACGTTTTAAGCGCAGAAGCAACATTTGTTGCTTGTTAGCACTGTTTTGTAAAGTCCGGATAGTGTCACTATTTGGGTAGAGTCACTATTTGGGTAAAACTGTCACATTTGAGTTAAAAGTCACAAATCGAATAATTTTATTACAATCGGAATTTTGAGTCACAATATGATAATCTACTTTTATATTAACACATCTCAAATTTTTAATTTTTAAAAAAATTGTATTTATTTCTATTTACTTTTAAAAGCCATAGTTAATTTTTAAATAATTTTTTAAAAATATTTTTTTTAAGTTTTTTACAAATTAAAAAATTTTATAAGAAACAAAATTGTTCCCAACCCTTTTTGCTAATCGGGAAACCCCCATACAATCTTTTTTTTACCTGTTTTATTTTTTGAGTAACACCTTGTAGTAAAATAAAAAATTTAATGTGGTTTATACATATTTTTTAAGTTTTTTTGATTTTCGTCTAAATTCCAAAAATTTTTTTAAAAAGAGTTTTAATTTATATTTAAAAATTTTTTATTAAGACCCAAAAGCCGGAAAAAAGTTTTCTTTTTTAAAAAAACATTCTGAAAAAAGAGCTCTGCTAAGGATAATAATATAAAAAAAAAAAAAAAATTTTTTTTTTTTATATATATATATATATATATATATATATATATATATATATATATATATATATATATATTAAATTTTATTAAAATTTTTTAATTTTTAAAAAATTTTTCGTTATTTTCCTTTATATTTTCGGGAAATTTTGTTTTTTGTAAAATATATTTTTTATTTTTTTTAATGTATTTTGCGT
>JAHBCN010008141.1:0-40117 GCA_019359885.1 Listronotus oregonensis
ATGATCTAAATTTATGCTCACATTGTAACATTCCATTTTGTCTTTAAACCCCCTTAATGAAAAAAAAATCAGTCAATGCTTCATGATCTTTGTCGTTCCTTTTAAATATGGAAGAAGGTAATTGTCACTTAAGACCAAGAAGTTTAAAGGTGTATGGAAGCCGAATACTGTAGAACAAAATTGTCCAGGCGTGCAGGGCAGCGGGAATAGGGTGTTGGCCCTGCGGTGTTTGCGCAATGAATAGTGGTCAGAGTCGGACTTCCATAATTCTTTGTTACTATCTAAAAAGTTGACATCATCAATGTCAAATTTAAGCATTCACTGTTTTTTTTTTTTTTGCACAAAATTTTTGCTTATTAAACGATACTACCATAGAATATTTAAAATTATTGAGTAATATTGGATTTTATATCATCTGATATAATATGGAAAGAACCCTTTTAGTTAAATGGTCGATATTTTTGTGAGTTTTTATTTTTACCAAAAATCTTTGAAAATAAATAAAAACAAGATTTTTTTAAAATAAATTTCAAACATTGTATGATAGTTTCATGCACTTATCACCAATTTTGTGATAAAAGAAGGGCAAGATAGTGTAAATGAGTTTAATCTAATCCTAAGATTCTGGTTGTACATTAAAAAGTAAAAAATTTTTATAACTGTTTTTTAGGCATATACTTTTACTGATAACAAACATTCATTAGACAGAATAACAGTGGTTAAAAATGTTAAGTAACCTTTGGTACCTAGGTATCCATTGTAACAGTATCCGTTAAATATTATGTGTCTACAGTATGTCAAGCTTAAAAGTTGATAATGTAAGTTTAAGAAACCAAAAATCTAATTTCTTCTTAAACAAATACAGAAAAAGCAAAAAGGAACTTTAGCATAAAATTGTACTTTCTTTCATTCAATTAGAGGGACCTGTATATATTAAAATTTGCCTGCTCTGCCAGGTAATTAATAATTTTGATCCTTTAAAAGAATGTATTAAATTATTAAATGAAATAAAAGTACCTAAATGTAAACCTTATTTCTTTTTAATAATCCACAGAAATACGCAATCATCTAAAAGATGAGATTGCCTTACTTTTCTCACTGCTATTTCCTATGAAATTTTCATTTTCTATTATTCATAATTATATATTATTATTTTTCGGTTACCTAACGTTACGTCCCCAAAAAACACCTAATTTAAATATAAGAAATACGTACCTAAAGTAAAAAATGCCGGGTATGTTACCCTTGGATTTAAGACAAAACCAGACAACCTCTAATCATTTTGTTACGATATGATAAGTAACAAACAATAAACACAAAATTATAGTCACAATTTAATAAACACTAATCACTAAACAAAGAAGGTTTTTTATCAATCCAAAATCTTCTGCAACCACAAAATATAGGTACTCACACAAAGCAAAACAATCGGCGCAAAGGGCACAAACCACAACGAAAATGACGAATGATGAGACGACGACGCGACGGTTGACGATACAGCGCGGATATAGTTTCATACGCGCCGCGCGCCCTTGACAAAAACCTTAGACAACCTAAGACCATTCGGCTCTCATAAGATAATGTGTTGCCTAACTACACACTGATTTATCAGTGTGTAAGTAGAACCCATTAAATTTTTTCGTGAAATTTTGCTATTGCGCAGAATCGGCGGGGCCAACTCTGACAGTTATTTTCATACTGGGCTGGACATTTTTTGATCGAAAGGGACATAGCATTGGGCTTCCATATACCTTTAAACTTCCTTGCTTAAGACCTATTTATATTTAATTGTTTGAGTAGTTTCCATCATGTAAAAATCTTACAATTCCAGTTTGGGCAAATACATGTCGTTGTGTAGGTGGTCCTACCAAGTGTAGTTGGTTGCATACCGTTGTGTAAGTAATGGTTTAATTAAAATTGGTTAAAACTTTTTTTTTGATAAATCTCTTTAATAATTGTAAAAAAAATATAATTTATAAAAAATAATACATTTTAATTTTGGCAATGAAATTAGGAAATAATTGTTTTCGTTGTATTAAGTAAAGTAATAGTATTAGCGATAATTTTACTTTTTCTTTCATATCCGTTTTTTCTTCCGGTAATAAAAGTTTTTATACTACACACAATCTTTTGTAATTAGGTCATTTTAAATTAACAAACTATTTTGTTGGACTAAAAGTAAAAAGTGGATCTGTGATCTTTTTTTAAGATTAGTCATCTCTAGCAGGTAATTATTATCTATTTTTTAAATTAACTAAAACATGAACTTTCATTTCTTCTTGAAAAATGTGTATCAAAAAATGACTTTCATTCTTGATTTCATTATTTCTTTTCCCTAGGTTTTAGCAATACCTGTCAACTCAAAACATGATAGAAAATCTTCTTTAACAACATTGATAAAAAACAATTTAAAATCCTGATCGAAAAATAAGTTTTTACAAACAAATGATCTTCTTGAATTATATATAAAAATATCAGTAACATCTAAAAAACCATCAAAGAAGAAAGATTCCAAAAGTTTGATGAGAATAATACCTTTCAAAGAAAATCAAAGCCAAAATTGCAGATGGAGATATCAGAAATGCAATCCGAATTCTGGCTTAGATGATACTATCGCACCTGAAATGAAGAGCCTTTGAAAAACTGAAAAAGAAACATCCAGTATCCGAACAAGATAATGATGTCGATTATTCCTTTAAAAATATTGATTTTAATTTTAATTTATCTGAAAATGAAATTAAAAGTGCTATTTCTTCATTTCGTCCGGGGTTTTTGGTGGTATAGATTCATTAAGACCAAGACATTTTAAAGGGTTGGTAAGTGACGAGCATGGTAACCATTCTTTTAAATTACTGTCGTCAATTAAGTCTTTTATAACTCATTTTTTCAAGGTTCAGTTCCAAAAGATATTTGTAAATTTTTATGGAGCAAACCTAGTGCAATAAAAAGATGGAGGTATTCACCAATAGCGTAGGAATATGTTTTCGACGTTTAGCTTCTAAGGTAATATGCTCTCGTATTTATGAAAAGCTAGGAAACCTTTTTCGCCCATATCAACTTGGCTTTGGAACAAAATGCGGAGCAAAGCAGCAATACATGCAATACGTCGTTTTCTTCTTTATCCTCACGAATCAGATAAAGTTATTTTAAAAATAGATTATCAAAACCTTTTAAATGGTTAATAGAAAAACAATTTTTGGGTAAGCGAATATCTTCCAGAATTTTTACCATTTATAGCCCAATGTTATGATAATACAGTTTACTTTTTTTGGTGATCAACATATTTTTCTCAAAGAGGTGCCCAACAAGGAGAACCTTCTTGGACCAACTTTTTAGTTTGAATTCATCCACTTATTTTATCATTAAATACAGAAATAAATCGTTGGTATCTAGATGACGGTACACTTGCTGGAAACCCAAATGATTTTAGATAATTTTCTTAAAATAATCAAAGGAAGTAAAGACTTGGGTTCAAATTTTAAATTTTGATAAGTGTGAATTAACTGTTTTATCTAAAGACCCATTCCAATATACTATCAAATTTTTAAGTGTTGTTCAACTCAGTAATTCCCATTTCAAATTTTAATTTATTGGGAAGTGCTTTTTCGTCAAATGAAATTGAATACCAATTAATAAAAAGACAGAATTTTTAAAATCTCTTAGCCCAAATTAAAATTTATAGACTCACATATTTCCTTTATTTACTAAAATATTCCTTTATATTTCGAATGTCTTATTTGTTAAGATGTTCACCTTGTTAAATCTCCAAAAATTACTTTGTAACTTTGATAATGTATTACAAAGTTTGGTTCAATACATAACAAATTGGGATATTAAATTAAATTCTTGGTTACAAAGCACCTTCCAGTAAAATTTGGAGGTCTTGGAATAAGAGATACATCCACCCTGTCTATTTCTGCCTTTTTAGGTTCCCCAATGACGTGTCAGGTTTACTTTCCAAAATTTTACCTTCCTATATTCTTGGACAGTAGATAATGATTTCAGCAATTGTTTTGTAAGATGGTTATCTGTTTGCAATCTTCAAAATCAACCCCCAAAATTCCAAAAAAACAGAAAGTTTTTTGACTTTTAATTTGCCAAGCTCGTCACAAATATATTACAAACATGTGCCAGACAAGTGAAGATAAGGCCGTCTACTTGCTCTTCAGGCCCCTGAAAGTAATACTTGGATTAACGCACTTCCATCTTCGTCCTTGGGAAATTTGTTAGACAACAAAACATTCCATATTTCCATCGCTCTCAGACTTGGTCTGCCTGTGTGTTGGGGGAAGCACACCTGCGTTTGCGGCAAAATGCTGATATTTATGGCCTACATGGGTTAAGCTGAAAAAAAGGCAGGGCGTTCTTCTAGAACAGTCAGATAAATGACATTATCAAAAGAGCTCTGATTTTAGTTTTGAAAATCCTTCTGTATTAGAGCCTCTTGGGTTTGCAGAAGCGATGGAAAACGGGTAGATGGAATGACCTTAATTTTTTCTTGGAAATAGGGGAAAAAAAAATTACTTTGGGACGCTACTTGCGGCCATACACTTGCAAAATCCTATCTGGAAAAAAAACTTCTAATTTTGGGTGCGGCTGCTCGTATTCCAAAAAAAAACATCTGAAATATAAAGAGCTTGAAGAACGCTTTATCTTCATTCCTTTTGCTGTTGAAACTTTTGGTCCTTTTGGTGATGAGGTTTAAAGGGGTTTTTTTAATGAAATTTGCAAAAAAATACAATGCAAAAAATCTCGAAGTTTCATCATCCAAAGAATTGGTTTAGCTGTGCAACGGGGTAATGCAGCATCGGTCCTAGGAACAATCCAGGAAGACCTAGGTTTATGGTTTATAATGTTTAAATATAGATTAAGTTATTTATTTAATTTTAGAATATTTTATTTGGTATTTATAAGATTATATATCTAGTCTTTGAAGAAATATTTTAAATTTTAGTTAGTCTTGTAAAAGCTACCGTGTTAGCGAAACTAGTCGCATAAGAAATAAATATTTTCTCATAAGTTTCAAATATAGTGGAATTTTAAGACAAAGTGTATTTTCATTTTCCGTTAAAATTATATATCTTATTTATTTACATGTAATAACGAATAAGATTTAATATGTTAATATATTTCAAAGACAATAAAAAAAAAAACTAAAACATTAAATTTCCCAAAACGTTATTATTATTTAAAAAAGTTATGTTTCTTAAAAAATTAACATATTCTCTAGAAGCCATAAATAAATAAGAGATCTAGGACTTTTTTTGTTTTGGCCCAGTTCAAAAGATGTGTGTAGAAAGATTAAAGGCAATAAAGACTTTATTACATGATTTTATTCCTGAGAAATTCGTAAAAGATCTATGTTTTAGCAAAAGTAAATAATATAAAACTTCTTCATTCGTTCAATTTCCATTTTGTAAAGCCGTTTAAAAACTATTGAATACTTGTGCATGTTTATATTCTCAGTGGCACTATAACTTTGAGACAACGGATCGCCGAAGCCCACCAACTTACAAAGTGGAAAAAAATTTGATGAAACTTTAACAAAAGGTGTTTTTACGGAAAAGTATTATCGATAATATTAAGTGTAGAAATTTTAGCACATACAAAATTTATATTCGTAAAAACTTTTATTACTTCTTTACGTCAGTGGTGCGGTTTAAAATAAAATTATTATAAAAAGGTAACGCTTTTGTTTCTTTTTTCTTTTTTTCTTTATCACTGGACACTCTACGATGGCTGAGGCCTAAATACTAACGTACGTACGTGTCTTAAGTGTGGTAAGAGGGAGTTCATTCACACGGGACTTAAATATTTGGACTGAGATGAAAAGGAAAAATTTCTGCAGAACTTGGCCGCTTATATGTAACGGATGAGTATTAGCAGCCTTTTTTCGCGACAGCGAACACGACTGTTTTGGAGGCTTTTAATAAAACAAGATTTTTGGCGCCCTAATCCAGGATAAGTTTGAGATCTTGTGAGAAAGACATCCACGCTTGGTTTCCAAATCAGGCTTATTGACTGGGTTAAGAAATTGAATGTTAGAATGAAGGGTACTATCATCAGCAAAACTATGAATGGTATTGATTGTGAAAGAGAGAAGATCGTTGATATGTAGAAGAAACAAAGTGGGTACCAGTACTGGGGTACACCATAATTTATTTGGTAGAAGCTGGAAAAACAACAGCTGATATACATCGATCAGAAAGGAAACTGGAGAGCCAAGACCAAAGCTTTAATGGAAGACCGTAAGAAGGAAGTTTCTTAAGAAGCCTATCATGCCAGACCTGAACAAAAGCTTTGGATATGTCAAGAGCAACGATCTGGAATTCACGAAGAAACTCAAGGGACTTGTTCCAGATGTGTGAGACAACGGAAAGATGATTAGCTGTGGATCTTCTGTGATTGAATCCATATTGTCTGTCATGTAAAAATATGTGCTTTTTTTTAAATATTTTAAGATTCGGGAATTATTGAGTTTTTTCATTGCTTTGCAAACAACAAAAAGAACAGATCGGTCCATAGTTAGAAGGGAAGTTTTGCATCCTTTCTTGGGGACAGGTTGCAGCGTGCAGCTTTACAACTCTCCGGAAAAATGCTTTTGTCGTAAGAAATTCAAAAGAGGCGAGTTAGAATGGATGCAAGCTTTTTAAGACGATTGCTGGCATGCCAGCCAGCTGAGAAGGTTCTTGAGTATTGAGAGAAGACAGGATACGCTTGGTCTGTTTTACTTTAAAAATGATATCGGACATTTTATGAGAAACAGAAGCAACTATCTGAAGAGAAAGATTAATGAAACGATCAGGGGTAGAATTGACAACAAATAGTTTGGCAAATAGTGCGGCTCTTTGTTTAGAGGCAGAAACAATTTCGTCTTCAAAGATGGGTGGGAAAAGAATTTGTGCAGAAGTTTTGACCAATATTTTTGACAAAGGGCTAGAAGGCTTTACTCAGTAGTTTTAAATTAAAAATTATTGAAGAAATTTTAAAATTGATGTAATTTTCCTCTTTTAGGTAAAATGCTCCTTTAGTTAAAATATGGTGAGTTCGCTCTTTTTATATACTTTGAAGATAAACAAACAAAGTACAAGGGCGGTTATTTAAATATGCGGTCATATGATGGCAACTCGCGCCCTCTATGGGTTAGGCCGGAAACTTTTTATCCCATCCTCGTAATTCTACGGCACTGCACTCACTAAAAATGCAATAAAAGGAAATAAAGTAATTTGTTTTATGTAACTACGGCATCCTATTAAAAAATTTTATTAAAGAATAACCCCTTAAAGTCAAAGGTAAGGCAAAGTTATGTAGATTCTAATTAAATCTGTCCATCAAATTGATTATAAAGGGCAAATTGAATCGTTTTACCCCTGTTTGTTGAAATAGAATGTGGTTAAAAGAGTTAATTGGAATCAAAGATAAAATTATAAAGGGCGTAGGATCCTAAATAAGCTAATTTAAAGGGTTCTGTTTGGCAATGCTTAAATTTAAGGTAACTGTTATATTCAAATTAGTGTAGAAATTAATAAAAGATTTATTTATCAAGTTATTTAGTGAAAGTATGGTCTTGTATTGCCATCTGCCAGCAGAATAAAAAGTATTTTTTATCAAAAATAAGATATAATGTCTGGAAAAATGTGGAAAATGTTGAATATGACAATAGTTAATATAAACTTTAATCTCTCTCTCTCTCTCTCTCTCTCTCTCTCTCTCTCTCTCTCTCTCTCTCTCTCTCTCTCTCTCTCTCTCTCTCTCTCTCTCTCTCTCTTCTCTATCTCTTCTATCTCTATCTCTATCTCTCTCTATCTCTCTATCTCTCTATCTCTATCTCTATCTCTATCTCTCTCTATCTCTCTATCTCTCTATCTCTCTATCTCTCTATCTCTCTATCTCTCTCTCTATCTCTCTCTCTATCTCTCTCTCTCTCTCGCTATCTCTCTCTCTCTATCTCTCTCTCTCTCTATCTCTCTCTCTCTCTATCTCTCTCTCTCTCTATCTCTCTCTATCTCTCTCTATATATATATATATCTCTCTCTCACTCTCTCTCTCTCTCTTGGTACTAGTGGTTTTCTGTCAAATTGTATTTCCCATTTTAAACTGTGCTATTTCGTGTTTCGCAAATCTGCACAACTTGGCTGGTCATATATAAGATATAAAAGTTGGTTGAATTTTTTGCGACAGCGAACGTGATTAGAAAGAAATAATTGTGTATGTTTTTTTCATATCTTTATTTTTTATGATACTAAATTTAACATATGCACCCCAAAACACTATAAATTGTCAAAAAAATAATTTAAAAAAATTTCAAGTTAAATTACCTTGGCGGGACTATGCAAAATTACTAACTAACCAGAACATAAAAAACGTTACGTAGCAAAAACGTGATTGGAATATTGCCAGATGCTTTCGCTTTTATTGGAAAAAATAAATTAACTTCTTGTTTATTGACTCGTGGGTACAATTTGGAAACTGATTTTTTAATTATATAAAGCGATGATTCGAATGACTTCATCTTTTTTAATTTAATTTATAAGTATATCCCGGTTTAATTTAATAAGGTGGTGTAAAGTAAATAAATTTTATCTCATTTACCCGATTTTTTAAATTTAATTACTGAACTACTTTAGAAATAAAAATATTGGTGGGTCTTGATAAATGTAATATAACTAATAAAAAATGCAGGGTAATTAAACTGGGAATTATAATTAATATGCTACTTAAAAACACAATACAACATACTTCTTGCGTGTCACAGTAATTTGACAAAAGACGTGGTAAGAGAAATTGTTTTTGCAAATTAAAGCACTAGCCCATCAATTTATTATAGATACAAAAAATAAAAAATATTTTTTTTGCGTAAATAACTTTATTTGTTTAAAAAGATTTTTTTATCTTTCTCTCTCTCTCTCTCTCTCCTTTTTTTAATTTTTGTCCTCCAGTGTGTATATACATATTTACCATGCGATCCATTATAAGTGCACTCTTAGGTTTTTGCCCTTGTTTTTTTGGTTTTAAAATTTTTAAAGCAAAAACTTATTTAATGGGATAGCTCAATACTTTTTATGACCTGAGAATTTTTTTCGTGCTGTCAATTACCAACGAGTAATCGTGAAGTCGTCAATTTTTTTTTTAAATAAGATGACTAATTTTCGTCTATATTTCTTCATAGTTTAAAAATTTCTCTAATAGGCTTAATAAAAATTAAGGCAATTGAACAGTTGGTTTTCAAGATATTCCATCTCAAAAATTTCGAAAAAAAAAAAAATATATATATATATATATATATATATATATATATATATATATATATATATATATATATATATATAATAATATATATAAATATATATATATTTATATATATATATATATATATATATATATATATATATATATATATATATATATATATATATATATATATATATATATATATATATATATATATATATATATATATATATATATATAAATATATATACAGGGTGTAAAAAGTATCATGCTCACGATTTAAATGGGCGATAGTAGAGCTCAAAATAAGTCAAAAAGTCTATATGACATATGTGTCTAAACTTGACAGATTTTTGTCTATACGATGTCAAAGTTAGAACTTTAGAAGAAGAATTATTTTTAAAAATCTTAATAAATGGAGACTTTTGTCTTAAACACTTATCAGTAAATTCATTTGGTAAAAAAATTAAACTAAGTTTTAAATGTTACAATCGACAAATGAAAAAAAATATGAATAATTTTTCCCCCAGTTAAAAAGTTAAAACACAATTGGCAACAGAGCATTCTGTTGTCTGACGTAAAGTCAGCTGTAATATTGCTGCCGGCAGCGATAGTTTTGTTTGTTTTTAAATCGGGAAAATATGCCGATATGTTTTAAATTTACCACAAACATAGTGCAAATGTACCAAAGATTTTTAAAAGCGGAATGTGTGCAACCGAGAAATCCTATTCTTTAAGCAAAATAAAAAAGTGCTGTTTTAAAACATAATAATTGTAAATCGGGAAAATATGCCGATATGTTTTAAATTTACCACAAAGGTAGTGCAAATGTACGAAAGATTTTTAAAAACGGAATGTGTGCAACCGAGAAATCTTATTCTTTAAGCAAAATAACAAAAGTGCTGTTTTAAAACATAATAATTTGTGTTTTTAAAATTTATATTTAGCCTATTCTTTTGGTAAGTACAACTATTTTTTAATAACAAATTAAAACCAAACAATAATTATTTGTTGTTTTTTACTTAAATTTAATTTCATATTAAATATCAAAATAAATTACAAGAAGTAATTTTTATTATTTGTTTGTAAATGAACATCTCCTTAAAAAAAGTAAATATTAAAACCATCGCAAAAAATCTTCGTCGGTCGACTCGCATTCGAGGAAACAGGCGCGGTGTTGCCAAGTTTTTTAAACTTTGAAAGGTCATAATTCGAAAACGATTAACTTTTGACCCATATGTTTTTGGCTTTTTCGACTTGTTTTGAGCTCCACTATCGTCCATTAAAATGATGAGCATCATACTTTTTACAGCCTGTATATATATACAGGGTGCCACAGATTCGAGTGCATAAATGGGGATCTGGGAAACCGTAAGAGATACGAAGTCGGTTAAATTATGGCAAAGTTGCGCATTTGGGTGCCTAACAACATACCGTTTAGAAAGTTGTAAAATTCTGAGTACTTCCGGAGATATCCGAAAAAAACCGAAATTTTGCGATTTCGTTATTTTCTTCTGACGTTATTTAAAGAGATAAGGAAAAACATATGACACTTTCTCATGGCCACTTTTTAAGCTCTACAAAACAGCTTTGAGAGATTTTCCGTACGACGTTTCGTTTTTGTTAAACCATCATCAAGTTTATTTTTTTAAATACGGCCCTTAATTGTTTATTGCATTTTTTTGAAGCAGTTATAATCCCAATTAGAATGACACTTAGTATTTTTCTGTTAAATAAACATATTTTCCATAAGAGACAATGAGTTAGACAAGGAACGCAAATCATTTCTTATAGGGGCGTTCCATTTTTGTTAAATAAATATTACGTGTTATACATTTTTGTAATTGGGATAATAAGGGGTTCAAAAAAATTAAATAAAAATCCAGGTTCGTATTTAAAAAATAAAGTTGATGATGGTTTAACGAAAACGAAACGTCGTACAGAAAATCTCTCAAAGCTGTTTTGTAGAGCTTAATAAGTGGCAGAAAGTGTCATTGTTTTCCATATCTCCTTAAATAACGCCAGAAAATAAAAACGAAATCGCAAAATTTCGTTTTTTTCGGATATCTCGGAAGTACTCAGAATTTTACAACTTTCTAAACGGAATGTTGTTAGGCACCTAAATGCGCAACTTTTTCCATATTTAACCGACTTCGTATCTCTTACGGTTTTCGAGATCCATGCATGCACTCAATCTGTGGCACCCTGATATATATATATATATATATATATATATATATATATATATATATATATATATATATATATATATATATATATATATATATATATATATGTACACCGGGTGATTCTCCAAAGTGGTTCCCCCTATACCTTTTTTATTTTTTAAGATGGGAAAATAAAATTTGGCATGTCCATATGCGACCTAAAAATGCATGACGTGTTCAATTGTTTCTGACGATTTCCGGTTTCACCGAAAATGACCTCAACTTTTAAATTTTAAATGAAACACCCTGTATTTTTTTCATCTATTTCATAGAAAATGACGTCCTAAATACAATGACACCCCATATGTCAACTTTTGACATTTTCCTTTAAAAATATTTAATTTTTTAAAACTCAATCTAGAGTGCCATGACATCGTTAAAACAACCAATTTTGAGTCAAGGAGGTGTGAACAAATAGTTTTAATTATTTGACGTATTTTAAGGCTTTTCCACAAAGGTAAAAAGATTTTAAAATTTTATCTTTAGACATAACTTAGTTTTTAAATGGAACGATGGTGGCTCGTTGGCATATTTAAAAAGGGCTTTTCTTCCTGAAAAATTTGACACTCCACTCTTAATATTTTAAGTTAAATCAACAGTAAAAAACCAAAAAAATTAAGCATAATAGTTAAGTTATATGCATTTCGGCAATATTATCAGGCAGGCTTGGAATTTTAACAAAAACGTTTATGTTAAACAATGACGTTGCATAGTTTAATAATTAAATGCGACTTAGTTATTTAAAGTTATTGCTGTGTTTATTATAAGGCATTTTGATTTAAATACCTATAAATATAATAATTATTAACAATAATAATTATAATAATTATTATTCTTATAAGCAACAACTACTATGCCTTTATTTTAGTTTTTTTAGTGTTGATTTAACTCCAAAAATCAAGTGTGATGTATCAAATTATTCACAAAAAAACGCTCTTTTCAAATATGCCAACGAGCCACCATCGTTACGTTTAAAAAAAATGAGTTATGTCTAAAAGTAAAATTTTGAAATCCTTTTACCTTTTTTAAAAAAACATTAAATATTAAAAATAATTAAAACTATTTTTCCACGCCTCCTGGACTTAAAATTGGTTCTTTTAACGACATCATGGCACTCTAGATTGAGTTTTAAAAAATTAAATGTTTTAAAGGAAAATGTCAAAAGTTGACATATGGGATGTCATTTTCTATCAAATAGGTGAAAAAAATACAGGGTGTTCCATTTAAAATTCAAAAGTTGGGGTCATTTCCGGTGAAAATGAAAATCGTCAGAAACAATTGAACACGTCATTAAATGCATTTTTAAGTCGTATATCGACATGCCAAATTTCATTTTTCCATCCTTAAAAATAAAAAAGTTATAGGGGGGAACCACGTTTAAGAAACACCCAGTATATATAAATGCGGTACCTGTTGATCTGTCTAGGTAAAATCCACAATAAATAAAATATTCTTAAAATTTCATCGAACAGGAAGTATCCATCGTAAGAAAAGAGAAGTTTAAATCAATTATGAGAAAAATCTATACATTTTTTTTGCATTTTGAGGACCAGCCCAACTTACCAATACAACGTGTTGTGAAGATTATCCACGAAGAAGGGCTGTATTTAAACTCCTATCCAAGACAAAATATCTTAAAAACTGCCTCAATTTTTATTAAGTTTATTAGAAAAATTTTTAAAATGTAAAAAAATATAGACGGAAACTACTCATCCTATTTAAAAAAATTGACGACTTTGCAATTACTCGTTGGGAGTTGAAACCACGAACAAAAAATTTCAGGTCATATAAAACTTTGAGCAATCTCATTTAATGAATTTTTGGTTTAAAAATTAGGCTAGTCACCAGATTTCAAAAATGTATAGAGGGTGTCCAGAAAAATGTGGCAAATCTCCCGCATCTAAAAAAAACACGTGAAAAGAATACTACAAATGTATATAATTGTTTAGAGTATGGGCCTCACTTTCTGAGATGTTGGCTTCCAAACAGTTTCAATGAATTCAAGTTTTAGACATAATTCTTGAACCACCAGGTATATTTCAATTTTATTTTTAATAGGATGTAATACCAGGTAACACTCTTCAAATTACTATTAAAGAAAATGTTGTGAATTACTCACAGTTGCAAGGAAGGACTAGCTGTGACATTCATGACCGCTTTTTTTACGCCCTGTATTAATGTAATAACTTTGGACAACGTTTTTTACAAATCTTTAGCTATTAACTAAACACTAAAAATTTATTTATATCACTAATCCTACTCCTTCTCAAAAAAACGTGACTTTATTTACACTGTTAGTTCCATACTAAATGAAGTTTTAAAACTGTTTCCATTTTACGAAATCGGCTTTGTTTTATTTATATCAGCCCACCCTGTATAAAACACTTAATTAAGTAATAAGTGTTTTACTAAAAGCGTAAGATTTGTTTAATTTTCAAATATAAGGTAAATTAAAATTTAAAAAGATCTCGGTCTAACCACTCCACGGTAATTAAAAATTTCGTTAATAAATCGCCGAAATTGGCCGTTTAACAAGAAGTTAATTCATTATTCTAATAAAGCGAAAGCTTTCGGCTAAATTCCGATCACGTTTTTGCTGTATATTTGGGTGAAATTACCATAATACGACTTAGCCATAAAAATATTTACCCTTCGGTGTCCCCTGGAGAAAATGGCGTAAAGTGACAAGGCCGTAAAACACAACAGTCGGGTTTTAAAAAGACTCAGCCGGTTAACAAAGTAATTTTGGAATTCCATTAGGCAAATTAAAAATAAATATTGTTTCTGATTGTACGAGATAACAACCTCTTTTTTTGATTTTACCTGGTATTTACAGGTTAATGAGAGTTCTTACAATAGGAGAGATAAAACGCAAAAAAAATAATGCCAATAAAACCAAAAAAACTTTATTATTAATAATAATATTACTTTATGCTTATATAGGATTATAGGTCTTTTCAACAAAACATTATTAAATTAGACTAATATAGTTACAAAAAATAATAAAAAATTATATTGTTATGAGAAAAAAAAAACAATAAAATGATTCTATATAATAAAATAAGTATATAATAAAATAGCTATTTATGTATCAAGGGCGTTACTGGGACTATAATGCCCTGAAGGTCGAAATAGCCCGAGGGCCTCTGGCCCGAGGGCTAGATTTCGACCTGATGGGCATTATAGTCCAGTAAAGCCCGTGGTGCATACAATGCTTTATGTTTTACCCAAAAAAGAGTTTTTCAATGACTAATTACATTATTTATTCGCAATATAAAAAATAAATTGCACCTGTACCTGTATACGTAAGTAGATGACTGGTGTCAAGTTTAACTTTGATGTTTCTGTCAGTTAGTCAGTTGGCATTTTTTATTTAACGATTTGCTCAAAATGGAAGAAATTCCACAAAATATAAGAGAAAAGGCCATAAAAGCGACCGAAAATCTTTTGCCAGTTAAATCAAGGCAACAGTATGATCGGGAGTATGGCATATTTGGTATTTGGAAAGATGCGAACGCAATTCTTCAAATAACCGAAAACGTTTTAATGGCATATTTCCAGGAACTGGTAAGTTATTGATTTTATTTTAATACATATGTTTAACAAACTTTATTATTTTTAGTCGGAAAAATACAGCCCGAACTCTCTATGGACCAAGTATTCCACCCTAAGGTCTACGTTGATGGTCTATGAAAATATAGACATTTCGCAATACCATCGTCTCATATCTTTTTTAAAAGTTAAGTCGAAAGGATACGTCCCGAAGAAGTCTAAAGTTTTGGAAAAGGAGAACAAATATTAAAATTTATTAAGAAGGCTCCTGAAGATATCTACTTGGTACACAAAGATATATTGGTAATGGGTGTTTTTGGAGGTTTAAGACGAGATGAGTTGGTCAAAATGACCATTGATGACATTGAAGATAGAGGAACCGTCTTGGTTATAAAGGTACCAGAAACTAAAACTTCAACTTCAAAAAGTTTTACTATCATTGAAGAAGATTTAGGCGCTTTAAATTTAATAAAAAAGTACACAACATTAAGACCAGCTGGAATAAGGGAGCGAAGATTCTTTCTTACCTATAGAAAGGGTCGATGTACAGTACAACCCATTCGAAAAAATACCATAGGAAGCGTCCCAACATTGATCGCAAAATTTTTAAAACTGGATAATGCAGAAGCTTACATCGGCCACTGTTTGCGTCGCACATCGTCAACTTTACTTGTTGAGGTAGGTGCTTCGTTTGAAACGCTAAAACAACATGGGAAATGGAAAAGCTCTTCAGTAGCTGAAGGATATATAGAAGAAAGTATTTCATCCAAAAACAAAGTGGCCAAAATGATTGCCAATTCAGTTAATTCCGAGGTTAATTCCGTATCGACTATTGAAAATTCTTTAATCGACTGTTCTTCTATACAAAATAGCGTTAGTGCTACCACCGCTGCTACCATCACAAAAAATACCGACCATTCTATAGTGGGATCAGCTACATTTTCCGGGACATTTCAAAATTGGAATTTTTATTTTGGAAATAAAGTTTAATTTTTAGTATTGTTTAAAGAAAAAAATATTTTTTGTATAAACTTGATCTTTATTGTGAGAGAAATAAAATTGGATAAGCAATAAAATTTCCATATTAGCGCATTAGAGCATTATAAGCAGGCATTATCATAATGCCCGCCTATAATACCCTAGGTGGGATAGCAGGTATTATTGCTATCATAACATATTCCGTTTCTAAGGTATTATAGATCAATAATAGATAGGTAAAACATAAAAATTATAAATTATCTTAAAATTATTTAGACAATACACAATAAGCCTTTTTTAAAAATAGGTTTTTGACGAATAATTGAAATATATGAAAACTACCTTTATTTTTAATATTAACAAATAAATGATTAGACATTTTTTAAATCAGATAAACTTGAAAATTTTGTCTAGTATTGTGCAAAGAATTCTTAGTATTATTTAACCAATATTTTTTGTTTATATTAAGAACACTATTTCTAAAATATAGATAAAGGTAAGTGTTTAAATTCTTTTTAATATGGTTTACATGAGTGTTTGGTCTTAGCTTAACCAATATTTCGAACTGCTAGCTTTTACCAGAAAATTACTAAATATAATAAATTCTGATAAGGATTTTCTTAAAAACTAATGCCATATCTTATAATAGATTGAGTTAAAGCAAAATAAATAGATTTCAATACGGAAAATCCTTTCAGTAATTTTAAATCCAGATAAAAATTTGTTCAATGGGGCAATGAGAGGCGGTAGCCTTTTATGTAATGATAAAGCACTATATTCCAAAATTATAACGCTTAGACAGAACTAACTGGTATTTTTATTGTTGTTCATAAATATGAAGCGATAATAGTGCCCCAGGGCTCAGTGCTGGCACCCACGCTGTTTCTTCTACACATTAACGATCTTTTCTTTTCCACAATCAATCCCATTCATAGTTTTGCTGACGAGAATTTCTTAAGCCACCGTGTAATTCCGATTTTAAAAACAAGCGCAGGTCAATGCAGGTATCTCTTTCACAAGACCTCAAACTTATCTTGGGTTGGGGCGCCAAAAATCTTGTTCAGTTTAATGCCTCGAAAACACAGTCATGTTCGCTGTCGCGAAAAAAGTCTGCAAATGCTCATCCCTTACATATGAGCGGTCAAGTTCTGCAGAACAAAGAGTCGTTTAATCTTGTCGAAGTTACTTTTGAGAATAACCTCAAATGGCACAAACACATTTCATCCATAGCTTCGGTAGCTTCAAAAAAGATTGGATTCCTCTTCCGAGCCAGAAAATATTTCTCTTCTTCCAATCTGTACACTCTGTATGTATCCCAAATCAGACTCTCTTTAGAATATTGTTCTCTTGTCTGGGGGAATGGCGTCCCCTACAACACTTAGCATTCTGGACTCCATTCAAAGAAGAGCCGTTCGTCTTATTAATGATCCAACGCTTACAGAAAGGCTTCCTCTTCTTGCCCACCGTCGAGCTGTAGGGGATCTGTCGCTCTTCTATAGGTATTTTCACGGCTTCTGCTCGGAGGAATTGGCCAGTATAATTCCTTCTCTGGCAGCGCGCAATAGAGAAACACCTAGTGCAAGTTTTATGCATCCTTTTACAGTTTAGTTAGAGAGGCCCCGAACTTCTCGCTTTCTTCGTTCCTTCATTCCTAGAGTGACAAGGCTATGGAACCTGCTGCCCGCAGAAGTTTTTCCTTCTCCTCATCTGCAAATATTTAGGTCCCGTGTGAACAAACTCCCTCTCACCACACTAAAGACACCCACGGTACGTTAGTACTTAGGCATCAGCCTTCGTGGACTGACCCAAGATAAAAAAAAATACAAACAAAAAATTTGGGGCATAATATACCTGGCACACACCATGTATGTAAAACCCCTTAAAAAATGTATGTAATTTCGGAAATAAGCTACCTTCAATATGCAACTTTACCAAATTTAGCTAACCTATCTTTAGCGGTTCCAAAGATATTACGCAAAACGTGACTTTGGGACCCATTCTTCGGGGGCTTTTTTTCTCATATATTCGGAAGCATATGTCCTAAAAATATTACCTGCTAATTTTAAAACATCCTGTATAACTCTCAATTATTAATGCCTAATTGGTTCTTGCTTGATAATATTTTATTTTATTAGCTGGAATATGCATACAAGAAATCTTTATTCTGGAACTCTTCGGCGACTTCCATTTTGCCTAATTGTCGTATTTTTAACGCAACAAAAAAAAAATAAAATGACAGTGTTTATTTTATATTTACGCATATTTCACCACCCTTTTGTAAAGAATGTTATACTCAAAAAAACAGGCGTCACCGTTTGAGTGACGTGACTTCCTCAAGCTATTTGATATCTTGATGGAAGAGTACACAATGTCAGGATTTTACATTACCCTATTTTTGAATAACTTTACAGGGTGAATTTTTTTTTCTTAAAAATATATATATATATATATATATATATATATATATATATATATATATATATATATATATATATATATATATATATATATATATATATATATATATATATATATATATATATATATATATATATAATATTTATTTTTCTTTAACCATTATTTATAAATTTCCTTTTTTATTCTTGGGAATAGGTTAATAAAGCAAATGGTGGTAGTTTATTGCAACGTTTCGCACATTATTTATTGTGCTTTTTCAAGCGTAAGTATCTAAAAAATAAAATTAAAATCAAAACATAATTAAAACAGAACATCACACAATATTTTTAGAGTATTAAAAGATTAGTGTAAACCATGAAAGCGAATTACAATTTTAAAATCAACATTTAAAAAGTTCTATCTTAACACAAAATCAGGTACATAATAAAATTAATTTAAACAGGATGCCTACCTTGGAGTTCTGATGCATTTTATAACTAAAAATTTTAAATCTATGTCCGTTTGATTTATTTTTCGATATTTTTTTTTTTTTTTAAATAAAGGAACTAAAAAGAGATAAAGGCTTGCTATTTGCATATTTGTTTTTCGATATGCTGTATACAGGGAAGTGGTCGCTGTTATAAATATTGTTTATACAGTGTGATAAGTGTATTAGTATTTGATTGTAAAATATTTATGGATTGATTAAATTAAAATAGATTTGACTAAGATTGTTAATATCTTTTTTGTCATTGACAGCTTCTTTCTCTTTTTTTATTTTAATAATAATTAATTTAAAAAAAAATATTCTATTATTAAACGATTGTAGTATAGGCAACTAAAAATACACAAAACGAACATGAAGTCTTTTTACAACCTTGTCATTCGAATTACGATGAAAAATGTTTCGTCAATTATTTTTTAACTGATACAACACCTTGGGATTGGGGGTTTAGTTAACAAAATATATTTGGAAAAATTATTTTTATGTTTAACTAATTTTAAAAAGCTTACTTTAACTGCATGAGGGCTCATCCTTTTCCTTAAATACCAGCCAGAGGTAGATCATTGGTTAGTACTGGTTCACGAATAAAGCTACCCACAGAATGTTATGATAGAATTGCTTCTAAAGCTGGTTTAGCCCTAGATAAAGGAAATGATGTTGGAAGTAGGTAATTTTTTAGTTCAAAAAAACCTTACTCATAACAACAAAAACTTACCCATATTATTATTTATATTTTTTTATTTTTAGCTAGAGTTATTGATCAAGATTACACCGGAATAGTTTAAATCTTAGTATTTAATCACTCTAATAAGGATTTTTATCTTACGGTTGGTGTAAGGGTCTCTTAACTTATTTGTGAGAAGGTAAAATATTCCAAATTGAAAGAGGTATGGGAATTGTCACCTACCAAACGAGGGACAAACTGTTTTGGTTTCACTGGAATACCTATATGAATAGAAGACTTTTTTTTTAAATATAAATTAAAATAATAAACAAATATATTTTTATAACGTTATATTTAAAAAACATTGTTAACATAAATATTTATGGGTTTTATTGTTATTTATTAAAATATCCATTGTTAGTATAGTTCTTTAAATTTTCCCTTTTCACACTGATGCACTTGCCATGTATGATGCAGCAATTCTTAAATAGCCATATTTATTATTTTCTTTGCCAATTAAGACTAATTTTGGTAGCAGTATGGACACTTGTCTTTTGGTAATCTATTTTCCATTAGTAATTTTTTTAAAAATAAATAACTCTACAACGATCAGTAAAGTGTATGCAGAGATATTTTGTTGAATTTTGACGGCAAAATCTAAATTATATTTTGGGTCTTAAACAGACCCGAAAACTGTAATATTGGCGGTCAGAGCCGGAATTTGAAATTTAATTTACCTGCACTGCCCAAATATCTAAATATAATATAAAAGTCCTAACTAAAGTTTTATGGTTTTAAGTCTGTTATCTTTAATAACTTGTTTTTTAATCCCTAGACATTAAATTCCGTAGTGAATTATTACCTATACTAAGTTTTATTTGATTTATTTACCTATATTTGTGGTGATTATAGGGTGAGCAGGTTATTTCCTAGGGTCTAATATGAGTAGGAAATTGAGTATCATGATTTCAGTTTTATTAAGCTGTTTACGAGTTAACAATGTCTGTCCGGTAGCGTAGTGGTCACATCGGAAAACCCGGCACTCACGGTACTAGGTACTTATACTTCAAGTCCAAAATTTCTGTCAATGACGCATCGCTCGCCTTTAGAGTGCCCCGGGTTGTGTGGGGTCAGGGGAATCAATTCCAGTGGCTTGTGCATTTTAGAAAATAAATGATAAAATTTCGTCAAAACATGAAAATATTTTTTACAAGCAAAAGTTATTTTCCCACATTTTCATCAACCCTTTAAATTAGTAAAAGCCTATATTATTTTGGTATTATTCGGATTAATGAAAAATGTATTTTTTTGCTTAATTTTGCACACCCCCTATTTTGAGGTCTTAGAACACAAATTTGAGTTTTTGGCGATTTCTCAACGTTTTCAAAAAAAAACATTTTTTACTTTAATTTTACCTTTTCGTTTTATTTTGCTACATGAAAAAAATAATAAAATTTCAGTCTTAACATAATTTAGAAAAGATGTAAAAACAGAACGATAGACAATCCATGTTACACCGACTTGCCAATTCACCACCGATCTTGCAAATTCAATATTAAATACGATATTTACACGCATTGCTTTATCAAAAATATCCACTATTTTTTTCGGGTCTTTCGAGTTCCATATTTAGGATTTCCATATCGAGGATATTTTTGATCAAACATTGCGGGCCGAGCGAAGCAAGGTTCGCATAACTTATAAAAATGTCATAAAGAAAACTATTACAACTTGGCAACAGGTCAACATTTTTAGAATTTCGGACGTAAACGTTTTACCTACTTTTTATTGAAAATTAAGGTTTTTTTCCGTACTTTTTGAGTGATTTTTTTTAATATTAAAATGGTATGAGTTTTTTAAATGTTTTCGTGCAAATGACAGAATCTAAAGGAATATGTCGTAAAATGGAATTAAATAATTCAATTATTATTCTTTTGAAATTCTATAAGAGGAGGCCAAAAAAACAGCTTCTGATTCATGTTTAACAATCGGAAAGTAGAGAGTGTGCAAAAAAAATCGCATTTCCACTATCCGAATAATTACTAATATTGTTTATTTGCCTTATAAAACTTAGAATACCGTAAGCGAAAAAATATCTCTGCAGCATCCAAAGTGGTTAGTTCTGGATTTCGTTCCCGAATACCATGGTAAACATTTTTAACCATTATTCGTTCATTTAACGTTAACTGAGTATTTTTTGTAGGCGGATAACTAGTTAAAGGTTGGTTAATATTGATTGTTTACTAAATTACAAGCACTTAACAACACTTAATCTGTATATACAATTATATACACTAAATAAGATAAACTATAATAAAATTGGCACAAACAATTACTATATAGGTACTACTAGATATTACTAGAAATTTACAATATTTTCAAAATACCCTGTATAGCAATTAAAATTTAAACTCACAAAATCTGTCCATAATCAATAATAACTAAATAAAATCATCGAACAGCACGAAAATCCTGTCGATACGCTTATTTTCATGTCTGTTCAAGTTGTAAACTAAGGAATGTGTGTTGCCACTTTTATTGCCTTCTCGATAACAATGATTTCAATACATATTGGCGTGCTATTCTAAGTGCGATCGCTGGTTGGTAACTTATTTTCGTGAATTATGACAACGTGGCGATGAAACTTTTGGCCGGTTCACTGTTATTTGAGCGGAAAAGTTTATCATAGGCTTAAAAATCATTTATTAGTGTTATATTTTTATTCAGCCGCTTCGTCGGTTGGGTGGCCGGTATTAAATGAGTCACTGAGAGAAATTTTGGACTTTAGGTATAGGAGTATATATGTATATGTATATGTCTAATATATATATATATATAGTATATATGTATATGCAAATCCTTCGTGAGTTGTCACAAAGATAAAAAAAACTTACGTTACTATTTGTGCTATAAGCAAGTGATTTAAGCAAGTGATTTTTTTCGTTATATATATATATAGCGCAAAAATGTGGCAGCCATGGACCGATTCTGATAGTGGACCATCTCGTAGTAACACCTTTACAAGAAAGAGTTTAGGTTCCGATGCTAAAGAAATAATCGAAAATGTATACCAGTCTTTGCTATCAAGAGATTTTAGCTCTGCCGATGCTGTAGCCGAGACGTGTGCTTTGACAAAAACACCTTTGTCTACAGGTAGGCATATAATATGAAAACCCATAACTTCCAGGAAAAAGCGAAGTGACTCCGGCTCCTTGAAATGTGTGGATGAAAGTGATTTGGATCTATTAAGAAGAAAAATTTAGCAATAATGGAATCTCAACGTTTACACGTTTTACGTTTTTTATATATACAGACAATATAGGGATGAAAATCGACAAATAATTTACCTTGACGAAACATGGTTCGACACTCATGATACTGCACAAAAAGGTTGGAGTGACTCCTCAAGAAATTGTAACACCAAAGCACCCTCAAATAAAGGCAAAAGGATAACAATAATACATGCAAGCTCAGAAAATGGCTTCGTTCTGAACTGTCTGCTGCTGTCAGCTAAAAATATAGCAGATTCTTTTTTGGATTAACACCAAGACATTGACGCACAACTGTTTGAGAATTGGTTTCAGTACCGGCTTCTTAAAAATATTCCTAAAAATAGTGTTATTATTATGGATAATGCTAGTTATCACAGTCGTCAAGTAGTCAAGTTGCCTAGTTCCAATAGTACTAAAGCAGAAATTAAAAATTTTATGTTAGATAATAATATATATTTTAAAGAGACTTACACAAAGCGAGGCCTCTTAGAAGTATTAAAAGCTTTTAAAATTAAAAAAGAATATGTGTGTGATAAACTTGCAATGAAAAATGGACATACAGTGTTGCGTCTACCTCCGTACTATTGTGTTTTTAACCCGATTAAACATATATGGCATCAATTAAAATCGAATGTTCGAAAAAATAATACTTCCCCAACATTAAATACATCTGTAGTGGAATTAATAAAAAGTGTAGTAAATGATATTACTGCTGATAGTTGGAAAAACTCCATACAGCATGTTATAAAGGTGGAAAATTCTTAGGTGTCTAGGAATACTAATGTTCAGCCATTAATAGTAAGTTTAGACAATGATAGTGATAGTGAAACCGAACTTAATTTAGAGTAAGTTAGAATAAATTAGCAGATTTTTGTATTTTATTTTATGCTCCTATTTTAATATTAGTTTTATTTATGTGTCTAGCTTAAATTTTATTAAACTCGTTTTTCGGTACTTATTAACCCTTTGCCAATAAATATTATTCTTTATTTAATTAGTAAGTTTCATTTAAAATTCTATTTAATCTCATTCTCAAGCCGACCCTGTCCCCTTTATGGCCCCTTGATAAGGTCGGACCTTACACAATGGGGCTTAATGCTATGATTTACTTATGGTGGCAAAAGCCAACGGTATTTCATTAATTTTACTTTACTTTGAGACGTTTTGTTAAGGTTTTTTGATGTGGGGATAATTTAGACAAATTCAAAAGCCCTCAGTTCTGGTCGGTCATGGTGAGTTCTGGTTAGTTAAGGCGACATTTTAGTTGGTTAGTTAATTTTCGCACATTTATATATTTTATTTTTTACACATTTTCAAAATTTATACATTTTTCCTCACCTGTGTACGTTTATTTCCTCCACACAATGCTTATTCTGTTGTTTTTTACCAAAATATTAAATAAAAACAGTCGTAATGTGTATCGGACCCAACAAAATATGACAATATAATAATCTTATAACTATCTTGCCTAGGATCGACAGGATAAAAAAAATGCATATTTTTTGGCAAAATGAAAAATCCCTACTCATTCGCCATAATCGAGATTTTACCGGTTAAAATCTCGAAAAATTAGCACTTATACCTAAAATCCAAAATTTCTGTCAGTGACTCATTTAATACCGGCCACCCAACCGACGAAGCGGCTGAATAAAAATCTAACACTAGTAAATGATTTTTAAGCCTATGATATACTTTTCCGCTCAAATAACAGTGAACCGGCCAAAAGTTTCATCGCCACGTTGTCATAATTCGCAAGAATAAATCACCAGCCAGCAATCGCACTTAAAATAGCACGCCAATATGTATTGAAATCATTGTTATCGGGAAGATAATAAAAGTGGCAACACACATTCCTTAGTTTACAACTTGAAGAGACTTGAAAATAAGCGTATCGACAGGGTTTTCGTGCTGTTCGATGATTTTATTTAGTTATTATTGATTATGGACAGATTTTGTAAGTTTAAATTTTAATTGCTATACAGGGTATTTTCTAAATAATATAAAGTTCTAATAATTGTAGTATAATATATAGATATTGTTTTGTGCCAATTTTATAATAGTTTATCTTATTTAGTGTATATAATTGTATATAAAGATTTAGTGTTGTTAAGTGCTTTTAATTCTGCAAACTATAAATATTAACCAACCTTTAACTAGATATCCGCCAATAAAAAAAAACTCAGTTAACGTTAAAAGAACGAATAATGGTTAAAAATGTTTACCATGGGATTCGGGAACGAAATCCAGAACTGACCACTTTGGATGCTGCAGAGATATGTGCAACTTTAACAAAAGTTAATTCGCGTACGGTATTCAGAGTTTTAAATGGCAGAAAAACCAATATTAGTAATTATTCGGATATTGGAAAATGCGATTTTTTTGCTTTTTTTTGCACACTTTTTACTTTTCGATTGTTAAACATAAATCAGAGGCTGTTTTTTTGGCTGCCTCTTATGGTATTTAAAGAAATAATAATAATTGAATTGTTTAATTCCATTTTACGACATATTCCTTTAAATTCTGTCATTTGCACGAAAACATATTTAAAAAACTCATACTATGTTAATTTAAAAAAAAAACACTAAAAAAGTAAGGAAAAAACCTTCATTTTCAATAAAAAGTAGGTAAAACGTTTACGTCCGAATTCAACTCGAAATTCTAAAAATGTTGACCTGTTACCAGGTTGTAATAGTTTTCTTTATGACATTTTTATAAGGTATGCGAACCTTGCTTCGCTCGACCCGCAATGTTTGATCAAAAATATTCTCGATATGGAAATCCTAAATATGGAACACGAAAGACCCGAAATAGTTATTGGATTCTACAAAGCTGATGATCTCAGAGCTTTCGTGTTCCTTATATAGTGGATGTTTTTGATGAAGCAATGCGTGTGAATAAAATATCCTATTTAATATTGAGATTGCAAGATTGGTGGTGAATTGGCAAGTCGGTGTAACTTGGATTGTCTATCGTTCTGCTTTTACATCTTTTTTAATTTATGTTAAGACTAAAATTTTATTATTTTTTTTATGTAGCAAAATAAAATCAGAGAAGGTAAAATTAAAGTAAAAAATGTATTTTTTTTTGGAAAAACGTTGAAAAATTGCCAAAAAAACTCAAATAGGTGTTCTATGACCTCAAAATAGGAGGTGTGCAAAATTAAACAAAAAAATTACATTTTTTATTAATCCGAATAATACCAAAATAATATAGGCTTGTTACTAATTTAAAGGGTTGATGAAAATGTGAGAAAATAATCTTTGCTTGTAAAAAATATTTTCATATTTTGACGAAATTTTATCATTTATTTTCTAAAATGCATACGCCACTGGAATTGATTCCCCTGACCCCACACAACCCGGGGCACTCTAAAAGCGAGCGATGCGTCATTGACAGAAATTTTGGACTTGAAGTATAGTTCCTATCTATTTTAATTATTCAAGAAACTCTTTGATTATGGGTCCGCTAAATTTTCGAAACCTGGCAGACCCACCGTTTTTTTTTCAGTATTTTTAGAATCGTTAGTGCACCTAATTTATCAATTGCGCACCTGAATCGCACCTAAAAAGTCCATAATTTTGATCTAAATTTCGTTGTTTTTTTGAGCTGGGCTAGCCAAATTTATATACATCACATTAACCCCTTAAATATCCTAAAATGCCAGTATTTTTGGACATTCATTATTTATTTTAGTAATAAACAACTCTTGAAAAATATAAAAACTCTATCTATCTCTGTTTATTATAAATTCAAATTTAAATTACTATAAAAACAATAGCAATTTACTACTTGGCTATTCCTCGGTATATTTCTTTTATTCGGCCTGGCTTCATAGGCTTCTTTGTCAAGTCCTTTTCTCCCAAACACAAATAAAATCATGAATAAAATATTAAGGGCCTTATTGTTGTACTTTAACAATAACAAAAATTCGGGGAAGTTTTTTGGGCAATTTTTCTCTGAAGAGCTTTCAACCGGCGACGTCAAATCAGGTGGCGTATGGAACATGCCTCGTAAACTGACACAAGAGTGAATTTCATTTTGGTTAATGACTTTTTTTTATTCGTCTATTGTTATTTATTTTATTTTTATTTGGAATCTTTTTGAGTAAAATTGTGAAATTTATTAATATGCTTCTGTAGGATTTAAATTGTTAGGTTAACAGAGGATGGTCAAAAAATATTGAAACAAATGGATTTTTTTGCACTTCATGGAACATGTATCTAGGGCTCTCTGACTACTAATGATTTGGGATTAAGTTCTGAAGCATCCTGGATAGTTGCAGTTATTGTACCGGGTGTTCCACTAAGAGAGGTAGTCGGCTATATCTCAGAAACTTACTAATAGTATAACTTTCGGGAAAAATTTTTTTAGATAAAAGCGACCAAGAGAAATTACTGGCAATTATTTTCAAGTCTGTAGGATGGCCGCTAGGGGGCGTAAGGGTAGCGTCAAAACATAAAAATATATATTTCTCAAAGAAATATCAAATGTCAATAAGTGGTACTATTTTAATTTTTAATGTTTTCTAAACAAAGAAGCTTCAGGTGTAATTTTTGTCAGTTCTAAAATAAAGTGGTGGGGGAAGGTTAAAGTTTAATTTATAAAAGTGCTAATAACTTCGGTTTGCTTTAACCGAATTTAGTGAACTTGGTCTCGTTTAGAAGAGCATTTTAAGCATTATTTTCAGGTCTATAAACTATTGCTACACTCATCTCACAAACGCCGCTAAAGGGCATCAAGGTAAGAACTAACTTATTTTACGATATTTTTTGAAAAATTTAAATACAATGATATATACCTTTTTACATATTTATGTAAAAAAAATTTTTAACAAAACGGCAAAAACCGCAATTTAATATCTCTTTTTAAACCGAATAAATTAGCAAAAATATAAATACGACATATAGACGTAACGCATTTAACGACACAATGGTTTCTACTGGGCCGATTTTTTATGTAAAAATTAAATTTAGAAATTTTTACAAAATCTAATGACATACTACATAATTTTTACTTATTTTAAACCATTTAACGATATTAGACAACATTAGTTAATTACCAACCTATAACTACAATAATCCATAGAGCGTGGTCCCTTATCAAGTTAGCTTTAAAAACAAAAGGATGCTGAAATGTCAAAAATTCAACAGTTTTTATTTCAAAATATTATTTTTAGTGTTGTGCTATTGTGTTCTTTAAAATGCCTTTGTTGCTTAAAGAAGCAATTGATTTTATTGCTATTTATTTTAAATGTCTACAAAATGCGACAATAGCTGCAAGGCTGTATGCATTGAGATATCCTTAAAGACTCCGGTACGGCAGCCCGCAGCAGAATGTTCACTTGTTTAGCAAATCGTTTTCGTACCACGGGAAGTGTTCTTCGCCCCTTACACCGCAGACGCCGTAGAACTGAGGAAAATGTCATCAACGTTTTAGCGTATGTAGAGTTTAATCCTCAAGCAACAAAGGTATTTTTAAAGAACAATACAACAACATTAGATAATCACCAACCTATAACTGTAATAATCCATCGAGCGTGGTCCTTATCAAGTTAGCTTTGAAAACAAAAGGATGCTGAAATATCAAAAATGCAACAATTTTTATTTCAAAATATTATTTTTATATTTTGAAATAAAAAATTGTGAATATTTCACATTGTTTTCAAAGCTGATAAACCACTTTATTATTCATTATGGTTATGCTTAGACTTATGGTCAGACGTGACAACAGTGTAAGGTGCGCGGTACACTCTGACCTGTGTATTTAAGGAGTACCTTTGAACTTAAAAGTTCAGTATTGTAAGGGTAGATTAAGTGTTCACTTATGTACAGTTATAACATAAAGAATAAAACCTCAAGTACAGTTGAAGTCTTTATTAATTGTCGAACCTCACCCCCAATACACCACAAGTGGCGACGAGGTATTTAAATTTTCAAATTAACGGACTCACAACGGTTAAAAGTAGTGCGATTATTTTTTTTCGATAGTTTTTTTAAAAAGTGGCTCGTGCACGTGCAGTGAAGCAAATGGCGTCTGCTACGATGATTGGAAACGTAAGAGAATTTTGCCTTCAAGATTCCGATTGGAGTATTTTAAAGCCCGTCTAGAACAATATTTTATAGCAAATAAAATAGATGATAAAGACATAAAAGAGCAATACTCCTAAACGCTTGCGATGAAGAAGCCTATAATTAATCCACAGTCTCTGTCTTCCCAAACTTCCAGAAGAAAAGAAGTATGAAGAAATTATTCTAATTTGTGATAGACATTTTCAGTCCACAATAAGTGCATTTGCTGCAGATACAAGTTTTATAACGCCAGCAAAAATAGAGACGAGACCGTTCAGCAGTGGGCAGCAAGAGTAAGATCCCTAGCTTCAAGATGTGCGTTTGGAAATGAATTAAATGTGGTTCTAAGGGATAAATTCATCATGGGATTAGATATGAACACATAATGAAAGAAGCTATTTGAAGAAAAAATTACCGTGGAATTCGACAAGGCCCATTCAAATTGCCAGTAGTCAAGTTGAAAAACCGGTATAAAAAATGTTCAGATAAAAGAAGAAGTTTTTATCACCGCATGGGTCGTCAGAATCTGCAACGCCGCAATCGTCATGTGAACCAAGGCCAACCGGCAGGGAGCCAGCTCCAAGCCAGCAGAGGCGTCCACCGCACAACATGGCAACGAGGGCATCGACGTCAGGAATGTCAACGTCAACCAGGTCAATTCACTTCAAATGCCAGCTGTCCAGTCTGCGGGAAACAAAACCATCAAAAAATAAGTGTTTTTTCAAAAAATTTTACTTGTAATTTATGTCATCATAAAGGGCATTTAGCAAAAATGTGTAGGAAAAGTACTAGAAATAATTTTTTAACAGGAACCGAAAGCGATTTTGACGATTTTGATGGCGAAATAGGTAATGTGTTAGAATCAATGTTTACAATAACCTCTGAACATAAACAAAACAATTCAGGCCCATATCTTTAAATGTTTTGATTAATAATAGTATTTTCATTTGAACTTGACACCGGAGCTTCCGTGTCTGTTATTTCTTATAAATTTTGGCAAAAATATCTTAGGGGTTTTGAATTAAAATTGACTAACAAAACTTTAAGGAGTTATGACAGTTCCACCATAAAAGCCAGTAGGTTTTATTAATGTAAATATAACTTACAAAAATGTAAAACATTTGATTGATTTATATGTGGTAAAAGAAGGTGGACCACCATTATTGGGCAGAGATTTTTAAATTTATTTCAGCTTTCCATAAATAATTTAAATATAATGGATTTTAAAAATGACACTGATTGTCTAAAAAGCACACTTGTAAAACAATTTCTAATGTTTTTCTTGTGTTTTAGGTTGCTATAATGGAGGCACTATACATTTGACAGTAAAAGAAGGGCCAAACCAAAGTTTTTAAGCACCGACCCCTGCCATTTGCATTACGTGAAGGTGTGGAACAAGAACTAAAGCGATTGTTGGATGAAGACATTTTGACTCCAGTATCCCACAGCGAATGGGGGACTCAATTGTTCCAGTAGTAAAAGTGGGGAGGTATAAGAATATGTGGTGATTTCAAAATTACTCTCAACCCAGTCTTACATATTGACCAGTATCCTTTACCTAGAATAGATGAATTATTTAGTAAGTTACAAGGGGGCATGGAGTTTACTAAAATAGACCTGTCAAATGCTTATCAACAAGTTGAACTCGATTCCGAGTCAAAATTATTAACGACTATTAGTACTCATAAGGGGTTATTTGCTTATAATAGGTTACCTTTTGGGATAGCTAATGCTCCTGCTATTTTCAAGGCATTATGGAAAAAGTATTAGCGGGTATCGAAGGGGTAGCTTGTTTTTTAGATGACATTTTAATAACGGGGTGTAATCGCTCAGAACATGTAAGCAGGGTGCAAAAAGTTTTAAAAAGATTAGAGGAAAGATCTCTAACAATTTCTATAAATAAATGTGAATTTTTTAAAAATTCTGTGACATATTTGGGGTATACAATAAATAAAAATGGACTACATACATGTAAAGACAAAGTTAGGGCTATTTTAGAGGCCCAGTTCCACAAAATGTTACTCAGCTTAAATCATTTTGGGATTCGTAAATTTTATAATAAGTTTATAAAAAATGCCTCAACCCTTTTTACAACCTCTGTATAAATTATTGAAGAAAAATGTTCAGTTTATTTGGGGGAAGGATTGTGAACACGCTTTTACGGAAGTAAAAAAGTTTTGGCATCTTCTCCAATTCTAGTTCACTATAATCCTGAGTTACCTGTTATTTTAACAGTAGATAGTTCTTTTTATGGCATTGGTGCCGTAATTCAACATCGTTATGCTGTTAACGATGAACGACCAATAGCTTTTGCTTCTCAAATGTTAACTAAAAGCCAACAAAACTACTCGCAAGTAGAAAAAGGGGCTTTAGCTATAATGGTGGGCATAAAAAAAAATTTTCAATATTTGTATGGTAGAAAGTTTATAATAAGAACCGATGCCAAATGCCTTTTAACCTTATTTGGAAATAAAAAGGGGTTACCTGTATTGGCTGCTCATAGATTGCAGCGCTGGGCCTTATTTCTCTCAAATTATAATTATGAAATTGAATATGTCAAATCAACAAGTAATCAGGCTGATTTTTATCTAGATTACCTCTAAATGAATGTGTTAATGAAAGAGACTGTTCAAATCCTTATTTAAAATTTATGGCATCAAGCAATGACTTACCGATTAACTGGAAACAAATTGAAAATGAAACTAAAAATGATTTGGGCATTCAAGAGATTTGTAAATATGTAAGGGTGGGTTGGTCAAAAGCCATTAAGTCACACTTAAAACCATATTTGCAATATAAAAATAATTTATCTATTAATGATGGTTGTTTGATGCTGGGGCATAAAGTCGTAATTCCAACTTCGCTTAGAAATAGTTTTTAAAAACCCTTCACGCCACTCATTTAGGTATGGTCAAATGTAAAAGTTTGGCTCGATCATATGTATGGTGGCCCCATATTAGTAATGATATAGAGAATTTAGTGAAAAGTTGTAAATATTGTCTTAAAACTCAAACTTCACCTCCAAAAACTCCATTACAGACTTGGGAATTTCCAACAAAACCGTGGTCTAGAGTACATATTGATTGGGCAGGTCCCATTTTCAAAATATTATATTTTTATTTTAGTAGATGCTTACAGCAAATGGCCAGAAGCAGTGGTAACCACCAGTGTGTCATCTGCTAATACAATAAAAATGTTAAGGAAATTTTGCTAGGTTTGGCCTGCCAAATAGTTTGGTATCTGACAATGCCACTTGTTTTAAATCTGAAGAATTTCAAACATTTTTAAATAAAAACCAAATTAATTTTAAGAGATACCACCATTTCATCCTGAGTCAATGGACAAGCCGAAAACTCGGTGAAAACTATCAAAAAAGCTTTATTAAAGGTCTTAAACCATAAAAATATCAAAGAATTTAACTTAGTTTTAAATAACTTTTTATTTTCTTATCGAATAACTCCACATTGCACAACAGGAGTTTCACCGGCTGAACTATTAATTAATAGGATTCCCAGATCTGTATTAGATTTTGTAAAACAAGAACCTGTAATTGTAAATAGTAATGTAAATAATAATTTAGTTAGTAAAGTAAAAAAGAAGGTTGATGAGGTACAAAAAAAGCAAATAAAATATTATGGAGGGAGAAGAAATAGGGAATATAAGGTTAATGAAACAGTAGCAGTTAGAGATTATAGAGTACAAAATAAACCATCGTGGATTAAGGGTATTATAACAAAAAAAATTGGTTCGAAAACCTACTTTGTTTACATACCATTGTTAGATAAGACTTGGCGTAGACATGTTAACCAGATAATAGATTATAATTTCTCTGTAGAAAATAGTGATTGTAAAAATGTTTATAGTAAGGAAAATTGTAAAAATGTAGAAAATACAGTGACTTCAGAAGAAGGTGAAAATGAGAATCTAGTTACAGATTCGCCTGTTTCTCCTGCAAGCTCAAATTTAAATTGCGAAAAAGATATTGCATTAAGGAGAAGCAAGCGTAATGTAAATAAAATTACCAAGTATTTATAAATATTTAATGTAAGATTATTTTTGTAAATAGTGTAATTTATAATTAAGTTTTAATTTAAAAAAGGGGGAAAAGTGTAGTGTACTTAGACTTATGGTCAGACGTGACAACAGTGTAAGGTGCGGTACACTCTGACCTGTGTATTTAAGGAGTACCTTTGAACTTAAAAGTTCAGTATTGTAAGGGTAGATTAAGTGTTCACTTATGTACAGTTATAACATAAAGAATAAAACCTCAAGTACAGTTGAAGTCTTTATTAATTGTCGAACCTCACCCCCAATACACCACAGTTGGTAATTATCTAATGTTGTTTAATATCGTTAAATGGGTTCAAATAAGTAAAAATCATGCAGTATGTCATTAAATTTTGTAAAAATCTATAAATTTAATTTTTACCTAAAGAAATCGGCCTAGTAGAAAACATTGTGTCGTTAAATGCATTACGTCACTGTCGTATTTATATTTTTGCTAATATATTCAGTTTAAAAAGAGATATTAAATTGCGGTTTGCGCTGTTTTGTTGGGATTTCTTTTCTCTTTATAAATATATAAAAAGGTATATATCATTGTATTTAAATTTTTCAAAAAATTTCGTAAAATAAGTTAGTTTTTACCTTGACGCCCTCTAGCGGCGTTTGTGAGATAAGTGTGACCATAGTTTATACACCTGAAAATAATTTTTAAAATGCTCTTTTAAACGAGACCAAGTTCACTAAATTCGGTTAAAGCAAACCGGAGTTATTAGCACTTTTCTAAATTAAACTTTAACCATTCCCCACCACTTTATTTTAGAACTGACAAAAATTACACCTGAAGCTTCTTTGTTTAGAAAACATTAAAGATTAAAATAGCACCACTTATTGACACACTTTATTTAATATTTTTTTGAGAAATGTATATTTTTATGTTTTGACGTTTCCCTTACGCCCACTAGCGGCCATCCCACAGACTTGAAAATAATTTCCAGCAATTTCTCTTTGTCGCTTTTATCTTAAAAATTTGTCCCGAAAGTTATACTATTAGTAGTTTCTGAGATATAGCCGACTACCTCTCTTAGTGGAACACCCGGTACATAAAAAACTAGCGATATTTGGACCATAAAAATACGTATTAAACTCCATAATATAATGCATAATGACAAAGGCAAGTTCAAAGTATATTAAAAGTTTTAAATGTCAATAAAAGCAAGTTTATTGACTCTAAGACTACAAAGGAAGTGGTTCTTTATGTTAGGCTTTTAAAATTAAACGCTACTACGTTAGTTTATATTACTAAAAGTAATAAACTACTTTATTCGTTAATTTTAAGCGGATTTATAACTAAATTGTGTGGTTGGGTGTAAATACAACAGTAAAAAGACACATGGATTAGCAATATGATCAAATTCTTTTAATTCTTCAAATTAAAAGGAAAACTCACTATTGGCAGAAAGCGAAGTGTATGGTGGGGACAGCTGAATCGATTGCAGCGCTTGCTGTGGTCGAATTATCGTTAAATCATGCCTAATTTAAATGTACGCAATTGGAAAAAAAATAATAAATAATAAAAATTTGATAAATTTTTAACTGTCATTTGTTATTTATTTATTTATGCACAGTAAAGTACACTACAGGAATAAATCCCTAAATGGTACAAAAATTAATATAAAAAAGAAATAACAAACAAAACATAAAAAAAACTTAAAAATACATACAAAATAAAAAAGCTAACAATACTTGTAACTGCACTACATACAATAGCTCCATTAAGTAAATACTCGATTAAGGGTTTAAAAATTTAATCTTAAATCAGACGTCCCCAAACCTTAGCCATCTCTTAAGAGAATACAGACCAATATTGAAGATATCACAATTGTGATAAAATAGGTTATAATTTTGACACATGCGGTCAATAAACGTGTTTTGACCATAATTAGTCCTATGTCCTTTCACGAAGAAGAGGGAGGTGTGACGAGTTCGACGCCTGGGAACCAAGAAATCCACCATACTCAGCAGATTACTACAGTGAATCATCCCATTAACCAGTTTATAAAGAAACAAGAGGAAAGCTTGTCTACGTCTATTCTCCAGCGTCTGCATACCACACAGAAGCAATCTAGTTTCATAGCAGACGTCTTGATAAGGAAAACGATATTTAAATAACAAATATTTAATGAATTTATGTTGTACTCTTTCAATCCTATCGATATGGCAAACATAACGGGGCTGCCAGATAACTGAGCAATATTCGAGTACACTTCTTACCAAGCAGTTATACAGTGACATAATGGCCTTCGTGCAGGTGAAGTGTCGGGAATTTCTTTTGATGAAGCCCAACATTCTGAATGCTCTGCATACGATTGTATCGATATGAAGGTTAAACGATAAGCCTTCGTCAAAAATTACACCCAAGTCATTCACTGTGGAAGAAGTTTTCAGGATTGAGTCACCAATTTTATAGACATTATGGGTGGCTGCAAGAGATTTTGTGAAATGGATAGTAGTACATTTCGCAATATTAAGGGAAAGAGAATTCGCTTCACACCATTTTATAAATCGATTTAAATCGGATTGTAAAGCATAACTATCGGCAGTGTCGGAGGTGAAGAATTTCAAATCATCTGCAAATAACAAGCAGTTACTATTTGTAAAGCAAGACGTGACATCGTTAATGAACAACAAAAACCGATGTGGGAGCCCTGTGGCACCCCCGACGTCACTGCTATGTCTCGAGATATCGAGTTTAGCACAACAACACGTTGATAACGGTGATCTAAGTAGGAACCGAGCCACTTTAAGTAACTTCCCGAAATACCGATATCAGAAAGCTTTCTCAGAAGCAATTCATGACACACACTGTCAAAGGCCCTGAACAAATCTGTATAGACAGCGTCAACTTGGCGACCAGCCTCAACTGAAGAAAAAAGATAGTTCTGGAATATAGCGAGATTGGTTGCCGTAGAGCGACCACTATAAAAACCGTGTTGTAAAGGAGAAATATAATCTTTATAGGTGGGGAATAGTTCATCCGTAATGATGTCTTCGAATAATTTTGGAATCGTAGAAATGATCTAAATGCCTCTGTATTTAGTTACATCAGCCCTATTTCCCTTTTTGTAGATAGGCATAAGGTTAGAAAACTTCCAAGCAGAGGGAAATATCCCCTTATCAAAAGAACTCTGAAAAATTGCACAAAGAGGAGCAGAAAGTGTGTCGCAGCAGCCCTTTAAGAGGGCTGGTGGTAATCCATCAGGATCCGCACTTTTGTTGGAATCAAGACCTCTGATTCTGGAAGCAACCTCATCAACAGCAAATGTATGATGTGCCAACGCTGAAGAAAATGGAACTGGTCCAGACGAGTCAACACCAACGCTGCCAGGCACAGAATAGCATGTTTGAAAGTGTTCTGCAAAGGCTGCAGCTATTTCAGATGGATCTCTGAGCTCCAAACCGTTATATGTCATTAAGTTGGGCAACCCAAAACTTTGTTTTAAATTTTTAATATACGACCAGAAATATTTTACATTTTCAGGCGTAAGCAGTTCCCCCCCCCCCGGAAAACTGTTTTTAAAATTTTTATAATTATTAAACATCAAGTGGAAAAAACAGACAAAGGTGTAAATTCAATTTTCGCTCTTTTTTCTGGGTTAAAACCGTTTTATAACGAGAAAGGCCACGTGTTCTTTTATAAAGTTTTTTTTTATAATTTTTAATTATAAAAAAGGTTCCAACTGTTATTAGAAAAAAAAATGGAAAAAATGAAAATAAATATTAAATTGAAAACCTAGATTTTTGTCAGCTCCGGCCTAGTTATGACGCTTTACTGACATAACCTCAAAATTGCAAAAGCGTTCCTAAAATTCTGCAGATTTTTGCTTAGGAGATTTAACCAAAAGTTATTCTGACATTTGTAATGTTATCCAACAGTCATTTACAGTGTTGACCAAGTTTATATATTTATTGACAAAAAATAAATACATTTTTTTTTTATCTTGGGACAGTCAACGAAGGCTGATGCCTAAGTACTAACGTACCGTGGGTGTCTAAAGTGGGGTGAAAGGGAGTTTGTTTACACGGGACTTAAATATCTGGAAAAACATAAGATCTTACATGATAGACAATGTAGATTCCGTCACAGTAGATCCACAGCTGATCTTCTTTCCTTTGTCTCACACAACTGGAACAAGTCCCTTGAGTTTCTTGGTGAATCCCAGATCGTTGCTCAGGACATACCCAAAGCTTTCGATCAGGTCTGGCATGATGGGCTTCTTAACAAACTTCCTTCTTACGGTCTTCCACCTAAGCTTTGCTCTTGGCTTTCCAGTTTCCTTTCTAATTGACGTATATCAGTTAGTGTAGATGGTCATTCCTCCAGCTTCTACCAAATTAATGCTGGGGTGCCCCAGGGCTCAGTGCTGGCACCCACGCTGTTTCTTCTACACATTAACGATCTTCTCCCTTCCACAATCAATCCCATTCATAGTTTTGCTGACGATAGTCCCCTTGACTCTAGTATTCAATTTCTTAAGCCACCGTGTAATCCTGATTTCGAAAACAAGCGCAGGTCAATGCAGATGTCTCTTTCACAAGACCTCAAACTAATCTTGGATTGGGGCGTCAAAAATCTTGTTCAGTTTAATGCCTCGAAAACACAGTCATGTTCGCTGTCGCGAAAAAAGTCTGCAAATGCTCATCCCCTACATATGAGCGGCCAAGTTCTGCAGTTACTGGCGTTACTTTTGAGAATAACCTCAACTGGCACAAACACATTTTATCCATAGCTTCGGCAGCTGATTGGATTTCTCTTCCGAGCCAGAAAATATTTTTCTTCTTCCAATTTTTTACACTCTGTATGTATCCCAAATCAGACCCTCTTTAGAATATTGTTCTCATGTCTGGGAATGGCGTCCCCTACAACACTTAGCATTCTGGACTCCATTCAAAGAAGAGCCGTTCGTCTTATTAATGATCCAACGCTCACAGAAAGGCTTCCTCTTCTTGCTCACCGTCGAGCTGTTGGGGATCTGTCGCTCTTCTATAGGTATTTTCACGGCTTCTGCTCAGAGGAGTTGACCAGTACAATTCCTTCTCTGGCAGCTCCCAACAGAGCAACACGTAGTGCAACTTTTATGCATCCTTTTACAGTTCAGTTAGAGAGGCCCCGAACTTCCCGCTTTCTTCGTTCCTTCATCCCTAGAGTGTCAAGACTATGGAATCTGCTGCCCGCAGAAGTTTTTCCTTCTCCTCCCAATCTCCAAAAATTCAAGTCCCGTGTGAACAAACTCCCTCTCACCAGACTGAAGACACCCACGGTACGTTAGTACTTAGGCATCAACCTTCGTGGACTGTCCCAAGATAAAAAAAAAGAAAGTCTGATTTGGGATACAGAATATACAGATTGGAAGAAGAGAAATACCTTCTGGCTCAAAAGAGGAATTTAAGCTTTTTTGAAGGTGCCGAGGCTATGGATGTAATATGTTTGTGCCATTTAAGGTGATCCTAAAAGTAACGACTCTTTCTTTCTGCAGAACTTGGCCGCTCAAATGTAACGGTAGGCATTGGCAGACTTTTTTCGCGACAGCGAACCTGACTGTGTTTTTGAGGCATTAACCTGAACCTGACCTGACCTTGTCACATGTAAATTTCCATTTAAAAATATGTAACAATGTGTTCAAATCAATTTAGTTATATTGCTACTTAGTTTATTTCACACTAGGCATAAAGTCCTAACAAAATAAAATACCTAATGCCTTAAAACTAACCTGGTTCATCAAAGTGATCAGAATTACATGGTGGCTTAAGAAATTGAATACCAGAGTTTAGGGTACTATTGTCAGCAAAACTATGAATGGTGTTGATTGTGGAAGAGAGAAGATCTTTAGTGTGTAGAAGAAACAGCGTGGGTGCCAGCACTGAGGCCCTGGGGCACCCTAGCATTATTTTGGTAGAAACTGGAAGAATGACCATCTACAGTAAATGATATACGTCAATTGGAAAGGAAACTGAAAAGCCAAGAGCAAAGCTTTGGTGGAAGATCGTAAGAAGAAAGATTGGTAAAAAGCCTATCATGCCAGACCTGATCGAAAGCTTTAAATATGCCAAGAGCAACGATCTGGGATTTTCCAAAAAACTCAAGAGGCGTGTTCCAGTTATGTGAGACAAAAATAAGATCAGCTGTGATCTTCTGTGAGGAATCCATACTGTCTATCATGTAAAATCTTGTGTTTTTCTAGATACTTTAAGATTTGGGAAATAATACATTTTTCATTACAACAGAAAGAAAACGATTGCTGATATGCCATCCAGCCCAGACGATTTTTAAGTATTAAGAGAAGAAAGAATACGCTTGATCCGTTTGACTTTAAAAATAATATCGGACATTTTATGAAAAACAGGGGCAACTGTTGGGAGAGGAAGATAAATAGAAAGATCAAGAGTAGAATTGGCAGCAAATTGTTTGGCAAATAGTTCGTCTTTTCTTTTAGAGGTAAAAACAATTTCATCTTCAGAGATTAGGGGTGGAAAAAAATTTGTAGAATAATCTTACACCTCTCCCGGCTATCAACCATGATTTTACGCAGCCGTCAGATGTCGTTTTTATTTTGGGTAATATGGGCTGAGTTCTTTACATATTTATAATTTCGTTTATTTCTCTTAACGATCGTAGGATGTTGGCAAGGCATTTCTTTTTGCTTATGGATCCAGGCAAACAATTAACATTTATATATTCGTGACACTCTGAGAAGTACGAACTAACATATTTCCAACAGAAAAAGGTTTTTTATAAAAAATAGTATTTATTATTTCTTATTTTTAATCATTTTTATATTTCCCCAAATCCTTTTCATATTTACTTCTTTAATTAACAAATTAACAAAAAGTTTCCTTATTTATAATGTCTGAAAACAAAATTCTTTTATAAATTCCATTTTAAATTAAGAGATTTTTATCATTTTAATTTTAACTTTAAATAATCTGAAGTAGCTTTAAAGGTACATGCAACAGGTTTTTAGAATAGGAAAATTAGAAACTTACCAGTCTAGTTTTTAAATAAAGCAAAGTTAGGTTTTATTAATTATAATTTTTAAGTAATATTAAATAAATGCTAATAAAACATAATAAATAATTATATAAATAATTATGTTTCTCCAGTTAACTTTACCAATAATATTATTAATAGGGCTTTATTGTTATGTTAAATCATACATTTT